>LRSR01007510.1:0-10451 GCA_001579985.1 Hypsibius dujardini
GACACGGAATAAGGCAGACACAGACACGGAATAAGGCAGACCAGCAGAAAAAGAACCGAGTAGTCAGCCCGTAATTAAGAGACACAGATGGGAAAGCAGTAGGGTTGTTAATTCCTACGGCTGAGCCTCAATAGGAGCGGAATAGGATCGGAATAGGAGCGGAGCGGAGCGGAATAGGAGCGGAGCATGTAGGAATTTGTAGGAGCAGAAAATGCGACTATTTCTAGGTTGACTACTATGAAAGATCTATTATAGTAATAGTACTAGTATTAGCAACAGAAAATTGAACGTGGTATAATCTACTGAGCAAGAGAATTGGCGAAAAGTTCAACCACCGTATACTTGTACCGTACGAGGTAAAACTTTTAATTCGGCTAACGGTAAAAAACTCTTTTAATTCGGCTAGCTTTTTGCGTTCCAAGCTATTTCAGTGTCAGTAACTTGGCACAGACGTTGAAACTTTGATAAAGTCAAAGAAAATTTTGCCAACAAGAGGAAATTGAGAGAGAGGCACGAATACTTTTGTAGAGTTCAGACGACTGTTCTGAAAAAACAAGGACAATTTTTGCTGTAAAAGAGACGGGATTGAGGCGGTAGAGGCGCCACTCGTAAGTTCAGTTCATGCATACCAGTACACTTACTGTACCGTGCGACACTTGCGCCCCCTGCTTCCCCCACTTAGCCGAATTAAAAGCAATTTCGACGTTAGCCGAATTAAAAGTTTTACCTCGTACTGTACACTGTACACTGTACAGTACACAGTGCCTGAAACGCATAGCTTGTCTACGTCTAAGTGTAAGTCCACAAAACCAGCCCAGATCAACTTTTAATGATCACTCATTGTTTTAGGCGTTCGAACGGTTTCATTTAGGCCGTATGTTCCTATTTGCTCCCGTGTGTTCCTCTTTGCTCCTACGTGCTCCTACGTGCTCCTATTTGCTCCTACGTGCTCCTATTGCTCCTACATGCTCCTACTGCTCCTTGCTCCGATCCTACTAGGGTCCGTAGGAGCACAGATTTAGTGCTCCGCTCCGCTCCTATAGGAGCAAGGAGCAGAATAGGATTAACAACCCTAGAAAGCAGTGTGTTTCAAATACAGAAAGGAATGCAGCAGAAAGGAACCAGCCATAACTTTGTTCGACCAAAAATATAATTTTCTGAAAAATAATTAAAAATGGTGTCAAAGTGTCAGTTTGCTGAGTACTGATGAATGGGCCTGTATATTTAATGCAATTCGACAAACTTCTACTCACGCTGATAAATTACTGATTTTTTTATTTCAACTTATACTAAAAAAATATCAATTAAAATTACTCGGAAGGATTCTGATGTCTTCAATATTTCTCCTTTTACGACCGTTATTCGTTCAGGCCTACATTTACCGAACTAAAACACGGCCAGTGATCCAGTGGAAAGAACACGGAGTGTTAAGTAGGCGAACACCAACAGACAGATAAGAAGACCATATATGAGTAATAAAACCAGTCTTTGACTCAGATAGAGAGTCAAAAAGTCAGACAAGTCAGAGGGAAATCAAGCAGACCAGAAGTTAGACGGACCGGCTGCATTGTATGAAACATTTCCACTGATTGAGTTAAATTCATAAAGAGCTCGCCCACTCCATCCACCGGTACCAACCTCTCAGCTTGACTTCGCATGCTTCGATTCTCCGACTCCAAAATCACAATCCGTGACGTGAAATTATCTTCCGCTTGATTCTTCTCTCTCAATAAGTCATTTTCGGCATCCAAATCCCGATTGATTGTCTCCTTTTTCTCGTGGGTTGCCTTAGACAGGGCCTAAGCGAACAAAAAAACGAACCGGATTAGTCAAACGTAATCCATAAATTAGTCAACGCACAACCACTTCACTCCACCCGCTCGGTTAATCCACCCAGACAACGAGCACTTGAGATGAGTTAAAAGAAATCAATCAACTGTAACAATGACCAAGACATCACACAATCAATCCATCAATCAAGCAAAGAACAGCAAGATAATCCGCATTTCAAATTAAATCAATCAATCAATCATTCTCGCCAATTGTAAAATTCTCGCACCGTTTTCAGTCCATCCCGCTCCGAGCGTAACTTTTCCAGCTCTCCCTCCAGAACCTCATTCTGCTCCTCCAAATCGGCCTTCGCTTCGAGCAAGGCTAGGCCCTTTTGCGCGCTTTCATGTAGATTCCGTTCGGCGGTGTCCAAATCGGCCTGCAATTTTTCCACCTCCAGCCGAGCAGCCTCCAGGTCCAGCCTGTGATCCATGCTGCGGCGGGCGCGCGAAAAACTGAAATTAAACACACATCATAAGCAATTCGTCAGCTTAATAACTCCATGATGACAGGGCAATGGTGGGAAGGAAGACAGATTGTTGGCATCTTGGCCTTATTTCCGAGGCGAGAGACATTGATCATCTGCTGCTATCGAGACTGGGCACACGACACGGACCGGTGTAAATACCGATCCGTTTCAAGACGCCCACTGCAACGACGAGGCGAAGAGCGTGGAACGTAACGGTAACGCAACAGTCTGCTTCACAGGGCGCCTCTCGTATTGGAGATCGCGTTATGGTGAAAAGAAAGTCGTCAAGGTTCCACTATATCGACTTACCCTACTTTCGCATCGACTCCTGACAAACCCGGGCGCTGGCGTCAAATATAATCCCAATTTTTCGGCGGCTTCATGGTGCAATAAAATAATCCGCTTCCGTGCGCAGCATCTCCACCGCGCAGCAATTAAAATTTCATGCGAGAAAATGAGGAAAGTCCAAAAAAGCACATATTTCCAGATCCACCTAGTTCACAGCGATTCCACTTCCAACTAGGTGGAATTGCAGTATAATGCACACTTCATTGGAGTTGGGCTTCACCGGTGGATCCCCATACCTCCATATATCCGAGAACATTTGACTGGTTCACGAAAGAAAAAATCCAGCTAGCTCCCTGTGGGGTTTCGAATAAATTAAATAAATTCCCGGCAAAAAAAACGGTTTGAAGGGTGACTCAATCGAATCTAGAGGATGGGGGATAGGCGCTTCCAATGCTACTCCACATGTATATTATTCAAATTCGCGCGCGACACACACTACCCCCAGCTAGCCCCAGCGCGACACACACACACACACGACCCCCAGCCGGCCCCCGCGCTACACACACAAAATATACACATACGACCCCCAGCCGGCTCCGGCATCTGTGAGCCGGCCCCCGGCATCTGTAACGAGTTTTCAAGGCTGGACGACGGGACCGGACAGCCGCCGCCCATTCAGTCTGTCCCCGTCCCTCTCCCTCATCTTTGCGATTGACAATGACAGGAAATATGCAACTGATATTTGTATGTTGACTCAATCTGGATCCAATCCTCCCCAGCCTCGCTCCTCTCTCACTCAGTCGGGCGTGCGGAATGAATGAATGCAAACGTGGCGGGAATTTTTAAGCGAAAAGTGTAGTGTGCTAGTGCGCCGCGAGAAAGCGTCACTGAAACGGCCGGAATGGTGAAGTGGATCTTGCCCGGACAACTTTCCTTGCTGCCTTGTTGCCTTGTATATGCAAGTGTACTGCATTAGCGGACAGCGCTAGAGCTGGGGGAGGTCAGTTCCCTGGCGAACAGTCCACTCATTTGTCATTCATAAATGATCATTTGTGTTGTGTGAACTCTCTCTTTCTCTCTCTCTTTCTCGAGGAAGAAAATCGATTAAGCATATAAACCGACCGGCACGCTTTCCCAACGCAGATAATAACTCTACATTTACATAGACAGATCCGTTTTTCCTAATGGTCAGAAATGTCTGTCTGACTTCCTCCATGCCATGAAATAACCAGCCGTGTTTTTGCAGATTGCAAATGATGTCTTTTGTAAGAACGTGAATCTCTGCTTTTTTGGTTCAACTGAAAAGAAAACTGAAACGTGCAGACACCACGTGCGGTTAACACTAACAGGGAAGGCTATTATTGTTCATAGCGAAGAAAAAATGGTTTAAGTACACAAACAAGTAAACAGAAAAGAAAACAGACAGACAGATAAACAGACAGACATGCACGCAGGCAGGCAGACTCACACACAGACATACAGAGAGATATGCATGCAGACAGACAGGCATGCAGACAGACAGACAGACAGGCATGCAGACAGACAGACAGGCATGCAGACAGACAGACAGGCATGCAGACAGACAGACAGGCATGCATGCTGATAACATTCAGACAGTCAGACAGACATAAAAATCAACAATCAGAAAAACAAACATACAGACATACAAACGGAAAAAATACAGGCAGACAAACAGACAACCATTGCATCTCACACGATTATCAAATAGCTCAGGAAGTTTTTGCCCAAGGATTACTGAATCATACAAAACATGGAGCCAGGAGTGGCATTACTACCGAAGTATCCTCGCCTCCAACAATCAGTCAAGTGTAAAAATAGGTCGAATGTGGCAGAAACTTATCTTCTCCTTTCATGAGGTGGGAACAGTACAGAAACGCATTCCATTCAGGAGCACGCCCATGTAAGTGGCATGATGGAGTTCCAAGAGGACACGCATGGACACTTTAATAACTGACCTACTAGTTTTAGATGAATGAAAAAGAGGCTACACCAAACTGACCACCGCTTTCTTAAACAGTCTGAACAGCCAAACCGTCTGTAAAGAGGACACTGCATACCGGCGTGCGACTATGCATTTTACAAAATATCGTCCTCCTCGTCGGCGATCTCTTTGGCCAATTCCGCCTCCTGCTGCTCCCGCTCTCGCCGCTCCTCCGCTGTCTCCAGGTCCCCGTGGTAGGACTTTGGGGGGAAGCGCATCGCCTTGACACTCTGATCGTAGGTCTCCAGGCAGAACTTGATACGCTTGTCGTACGCGACGAACGGATCCTTGGTGGCGTACACGTTGACGTTCTCTTTCGAGACCAGAGTCCCACTGTCCGCCAAGAGTTGCGCTTCGATGGCCCGCTCGCTGATGGCCTTGGCCAGGATAAAGTACACGTCCTCCACACTCTCCAGCTGGAGCTTCTTCGCCACATCCACCACGGAGATGCGCGAGTAGGCGCTGTTGATGGTGCGGATCCCGGTCTTGATGACGTTGTGGCGGAGTCGCACAATCAGGGAGTATGTCTCGTCCTTCTTGAACTGCTCCGTGTACGTCTGCAGGGTTTCGTTGAATCGGGCCAGCTTTCCAGCACGAATAGCTAAAGCAGGAGCAATGAAGCTGTTAAAAAACCGCCAGTAGGGATAGGCTTGAAAAAGGGACGCATAACTTACCAAGGGTAACCTGATAGTAGGGAACCAGACACTTGCGGTATTCCTTCTCCAAAAACATCGATCGTTCCGGGATGTCACCCAATAAGAGCTCAACAGTTACAAGCCATTTCTGGACCTGCAACGGAATTGAAACGACATTTGAGTGTCAACTGTCAAGTTTCACCTAACTGGATTTAGTACGATAATGCTAGTAAATCAGAAATAATACAGAAATGAACAGAATAAAGAAGACGTCTTTTTCACTCATTGGAAACCAGGAAGCTCTCACTAATTCCGTCCAGAAACAGACAGACAGGCGGATACATTCATAGGAGCAGTGCCGTCACTGTAGTTTGACTGAGTGACGCAGACGTATTACACTGACAATGGGTGGCTGGCACAAATAAAAAGGTCTCTGACAGCAACCACGGAATAACTCGCAGAACTTACAGTCTGCTTGAAACCGATAGCGCCATGAGTGGGCACCTTTCGGGACGCCTGCAGCAAATGCTGATGCGCCTCCGAGTAATCCAGCTTGGTGGCTTTGATACGGCCCAGGTAGTACTGGAAGCGCGCCAGGTGGTTATTGTGGACCGACTCCGGGTAGCTCAATTTGCCCACCAGCTTCTCCGCCTGATCATATAGATTATCCTGGATGTAGCTGCGCAGCAAGGCATTAATCAGCGTGGCTTGGCCCTCTTCATCCTGACGTAGGGTGGACGTGCGGAGCCGACACAGTAGGAAGCGGCGAAGGGAGCTCAATCTTCCGTTCACTTCATAGGCGCGAGCATAGAGAAAGTAAACACGAGCGGCGAGCGGATCCATGGTCCGGCGTGTATTCGAAATTACTTTGCCCATCAGCGTATCAGCGCAAGCCAGTGCCTAAATGAAAGTAATTTATCAGAAGACCGTTCTTAAGAGTTTTCAATTAAAAATTCTATTTAAATTATTTATAGCACTACATAGAAAGTTCAAATAACCCATAAACTATGGGAATAAATGAGAAATATTAACTGCTGAAGTACTCAACCGATCAATCTACCAATAAAACCAAATGAAATAAACTAGAATTAAACTAATCAACACATCAATCAACTAACTAATCAAGCTATTACTCCAAAACGCTACGCTAATCAATCAATCAACCGTCGAATCACACAGCTTAGTCAGCAACAAACTTACCTCCGCATTCTTCCCGTTGTCCAACAGATGAATCAGCACCAGCAGATGCAGATAAACATTCACCTCCGGAATCATCGTGCCCTGCTTGTGGATGGTGTTGGCTAATTTCTGGAAGACCGATCCGTAGGGCGACTTTTTGGAATCGTCCATCGTTGAGTCATCCACCGTTAACTGCAAAATCAAAACAACCCATCACAACTTCCCATCGCTTTCCCGTCCGTCCCCACACATACATCACCAACGAATTGGGCGAAATAAATCTTATCATCCTTGTTGATGCACACCCCACGGATCACCCGTCGCACCACGGCCACGTTGAGATTCTTACGAATGTACGCCAGCCCGCGCACCGGACGCACCACCAACCGCGCATCGCCCGCCGTCACCGCCCGCTCCAGCAGTTTGATAAAGTCCTTGATGTCTGAAAATAAATTGAAAGTTGCAAATGCAGAACGAACGGGGGAGTTTCGAGGTAAATAAACATGGCGAACCTTCCACCGTTGTCGTCTCCAAATTCTCTTTCTCCGCGGCTGCCTTAGCCAGGGCGTCCTCACCATTCACCTCCTTCGCGCCGTTTTTCAGCGGCTCAGGGTTGTCCACTTCCATGACGGCGGCCATAATTTATCCCGGGTTGAGATTAATATTGAATCGAAAATGCAGCAAACAAAAAGTTGAGGGGAAGAAGCAATGTTGATTTTTTTGTTGAGTGAGAGTGAGACGGCAAAATACGTGGCAAAAGGTTCTTTAAATCGGCTCATCCGCCGTGTCATGTGATGTGTTGGTCGTTATAACTTCCAGCACGTGGGTGCAACACATTACGGACTGAAATGGCTAATCAGTACTTTGTCCAGGCAAAATGCGCGGCCAATTCGCTTGCAATCCTAAGGCGGGCAGGAAATTCCCACCGGGTATATTCTATGAAGGTACTTATTATGGCAATTCTCTGCCTATTTGTGAATAAATATACTTTCAAAATTTAATCAAAAAAGATTAAAATCTATATTTTGGATTTTCTAGTTTGTTTTCTCATACAGGAAACATGTCTAATTTGCAAGTATGGTGGTTGACTGGAGACGTAGGAAAACAAAAACGCAGTAAATTTCCACCAATTACTATACACAGGGGGCTCGGGGATTGAAACCTGAGTCATGTATGGGCTATCAAGCTCATCCGTAAATAACGACCAGGTCTCTACAAGCAGCACGCGATGCACAAATAAAAAGACTCAGACACGGGATGATCGCTCACTCCCACACACACACATCGATCCAGCAGCAGCTGCTGTTCTTATATTCCACCCTGAAATTTCCAACTGCACTTTAGAGTTGGTTTTCCCTTCCCATTTCTGATATCCTTCCCACACCATGGAGTCACGGGGATTCCTGGTGCTGTGCTTAGCAGCAGCAGCATCGCTCGTCCACTGTCGGGAGAGCACCGTCAGCAGCGACATTCGCGATTACATCGGACTCGGGAGCAGCGCCTCTTCTTCCAGTGCCCGACCAGAAACGGTCTTTGTTTTCCTCACTGCCAATGAATCCGGCAGCGCCACGGGCGGGATAAATGATGGCGATCTGTTGGCGGTCGCGGGAGACCTGGAGCAGCGTGATCCGCATGCCATTTTCGCCCACTACAACGGCGACAGTTTAATCACATCTCACGCTTCCCTGTTCGACGATCTGGACAACGTGGTGGGTGATGCGAGTTTCACGGCGGTTTTGGAGCGCGTGAAGGGCCATCAGAAGAGGGGCACCCTGGCGGATTTGGTGGTGTTACAAGGCTTCCCTGACAGTTTGCAGGTGAGTTCATTGAATGATTGGTGGATTGTCGATCAATTGTTTTTACTCTGTACTGTACGATTGATTGATGATTTTTGACTGATCAAGAAATTAGTGTATTTGATTGAGTCCTCGTTTGATTGACGGATTGACCTGAACTATTTTCATGCCTCTAATCTCAAATCTAAATGGAATGATTCTGACCGGCGCTTTCGTTGCAGACGGAAATTTCTCAGCTCTGTGACTCTACCAAGAAATGCAAAGTCGTCAGTGCCTATCTCAATGACAACACCAACCACGCTCGATTCCGTCGAGCGGATCCAGTGACCACTCCCGCGCCAACACCTCTCGGCCCGAAGGACCGCGCGAATATTCCCTATGATTCGGTTGCGGCTTTCCATTTGCTCTTCTGGACGTCCTTGGCGATTGCGTTGACGGTGTGGGGCACCGCATACGGCATGTGGCATATGGATCCGGGGCGTGACAGCATCATCTACCGCATGACATCCGCACAGAAATTCAAGAAGGACAAATAAAAGCAGTTCACTACGGGGGAAACAACGGGAAGAAATTGAAGTGTGATATTAATTGTCCTTGTTTTTGTCTTTTGCGTTTTCGTTTTACCGTTCTCACTTTTTTGCTGGTTCCGACTCACGAGCAAAATACAAACCATTCCAGGCTGCTGACATATAACTTGAATGATCATTTTCGCATGTTTATTTATTAGTGATCCGTTTCAGATAGGCCGGTAACCGATTTACATGTAGTGCTGATAAAATCGTAAAAAAACTTATAAAAAATCAGTTTATTAAATAAAACAACTCAAGACCGTAACACTGAGAATGAATGTGCTGGAAGGAAATGGAAAACGGAGGTAGCCAATCCATCAATCAAGCCGTGGATTAGCAATGGCACAAGGGCAATCATTCAACCGACAAAAAGAATAGAAATGCTGCCTAATGCAACCTTAACCATAAACAAAATCTTTGGAAGCTGAGGTTGGGATGATCCATCCATTCATTACTTAAGTAACACGACAAAAATGGCATTGCCTGTCGCATCTCATCAGTTGATTGATTGATTGATGGATTGATTCATGATTGATTGACCGTTCGCATCTCATTGATTGATTGATGGATTGACTAGCATTCACAGTGAGATTCCAGAGGGTGACACTGACAGATAAACAAATTCCCATCGTCACTGCAGTGTCTCTCCCTTTGTGACCTAGAAAGTTAAATTTCAATCAAACACTTTTCTATTATTAACAAAACATACCAATTCCAGCCAGCAAAGAATGACAATACAAAAAATACCATTGCTTCGAGGACGTCAACTTGTCTTTCCAAAACTGTCAGTCGTTCATTAACCAAAGACAGTTTTTCACGGCAGGTCACGTCTGGAAAAGACATAAAAAGTACATGCATGTCCTGATGGAATAGCAAAAATAACTCAAGACCTACCGAAATGATTGAGGAAATCGGTCATTTTCTTGACGGACGCCGTGACAATCTCAATAAGTTCCCTGTTGGCCCAGTCCTGCTGGACGTTCTTCTGGTGTTCCGGGACGCCGCCCTGCGTCAGTGGCCGCATGCTGCCGAAACCGTATTGCGACATTAAGGCGAAGTTGAAAGATATAGCTGAGGATAAAAAGCAATCTGGAATGACCTCACACCATGAGATGAACAATAAAAAAACAAGTGCCTGCCTGATATGTAAGTGATAAACTGTCATCAAAGGGCGCCTGGACAAGACAGACTACTGTTGATCCATTGATTGACACTTGCACTCACAAGGGAAGCAAACGGTAGTTGACTCGCCGATCTGTCTGAATTTTTTTTTCAAATAGTGGACTAAATTAATAGATTTTAGCAAAAAATTTCATCTGCAAACGAGCTCTGGTTTGAGGGAGAGAAAATTCGGAAGTTCCCCGATGGCTCCGCGGGTTTCCTATTCAATTCAACCGTTGATTGTTTGATTTATGCTCTAGCAAAATTCAATTTAATTTTTTTACCACTCTAACCCACACAAACGTCGTTTTTTGAAAACGTTCAATTCAAAGATTTTTAACACTCTTCCACTCCAAATCTGATTTGAAATCGATTGACATTAGCAGAATCTTTTTTGAATGACAGGGGGCGGAACTATGGATCATTTCTGCAACGTCACTCGGAAGCCTGGATTGAAACTAGCCCATAACTCCGCCCTCTGGCATCTAAAAACGATTCTGCTGATGTCAATCGATTTCAAAT
>LRSR01007513.1:0-13502 GCA_001579985.1 Hypsibius dujardini
TATTATTATTATTATTATTATTATTATTATTATTATTATTATTATTATTATACCTATAGAATGGATTATTCACTTTTTAATTATTACTTGTTGAGTTGTAGCAAGTATCTAATATAAACTAGTACAGTCATCTCGTCCAATTTCATCAAGTAAGATTCCTACAAAACTGCAAGCCGTAAAACAACAATGGTCACTTCCGCAGACCATTTTTCGGACAATTTCAACAATTTCGAACAATTTCATTTCATTTTTCGAACAATGCACCATGTACTTTCTACGGGACGGTAGTGGCCGCTTATAGACAACAGGATGGTCGTGAAGGAGGTTTAGCTATCGCCTAAATCTGTATATAACTGACAAGGAGTCGGAAAGGAAAAGCTCACGCCGATCAGCCTGAATTTTCATTAAAAATAGCATAAATTATGTAGATTTAAGAGAAAAAATGTCATCTGCCGGCGAGCTCTAGTCTTGGCGGAAAAAAAATCCAAAGTTCCAGGAGCTTCTGTTTGTCTTAGTCGTAGGCTTCAATGTTTGATTGACTGGTTGAGACGCTCGAACTATTTGAATAAGTTTTATAACTTATCTTTTAAACAGATTCTGAACTGAAACTCATATTTGAAGATAATTATTGTAAGAGAAACCGTTGGGATTTATTTTGAAGAACTAAAAACTGCAGCACGGCCAGATTTAACATCATTATAGCTATGATTGATTCTGATGCAAAATTCACCAACAAATAAACTAGGAAAAAATATCGTGACAGATAACTACAACTAACTGAAAATGATTATTGTTACAGATTTCTTATACTTCTTTTGAAATTGATAGTTTGAGGTCTTTATGGGCGTAAAAAAAATGTTTATTTCTTGCATGTAAGTGTAGTAAATTGAATCAAATACGATCGTGAAAAAGCTACCAAAAATCAAACAATCAATCATTGAAGTCTACGAACAAGACAGCAGTGTGCTCATGGAAACTTTGGATTTTTTTTCCGCCAAGACTAAAACTCGCCGGCAGATGACATTTTTTTCTAAAATCTACATAATTTATATGCTATTTGCAAAAAAAATTTAGACTGATTGACGTGAGCGCTTCCGTTCAAACCCCTTGTGAGAGGGACTTTTGCTGACCATAGCGCCACGGATCAATAAGAACTGGACAACTGACCGGACCTCCTTTCTCAGTCGGAATAATATTCTGCTGAACAAGCCTATAAAACGACCTACCGTTGCTTGCAGTCTCATTTCTTCTCTTATCCTTCCACCTTGATCGCCTTAGAATCTTTTTTTCTTCTTGTCTGTTTTATTTTAACTAGCTGCCACGTCCTTAATAATTTTGTAATTGGTTGTTATTTATGTGGAGGTATTTTCTGGCAGCTTCGCGACCGTTTACGGCTTGGTATGTCCGCTGATATGCCAAAAGGAATGAACACCCTACCTCCAAAAACTCGCATTTCCGGATTGTCTTTAACAGTTGTACTGTACTGCCACAATTTAAAGGGTGGGTTAGCCCCGCCCAGCCCTGATAGACTGTAAGTGACGTCACGGATTCACTTCCGTTCATCAACGGCCGACTGGATTCTTGATTGAGTAACGCCACGGCTCATGTTGACTGTTGATTGATTCGGCCCACCAAAAGCGCAGCGAAACCAGCGAACAAAAGTTGGACCGGGGGGGGGTCAGTAATTAACTGTTAGGGCAAAAAATCCACCCTTAAAACCGTAGCAGTACAGTAGGTAGGATCTCATATCATGACATCGAATCCTCACTCCTCTGACAGTTTGCTTGTGACACAAGTCACATGACCTACTTCGCCGGTTCAAACCGTGCAGAAGTAAAATACACTTTAGAGAATGCACAAAGTACACAAAGCACTATCGGTCACCGCAATCACTGGTCGCACGTCTGCAACGGAAGCCCAACGGAAAACCAAGCACCAACAGCAGCTGCGACCTTATCACAATGCTGCCTGGAAGTCGTCTCAAACACTATAACTCCTTTGTGAACAAATTGAGCGAGCAACGGCCTTGTCCATTATCAGCGCACCAAAATCACCCGTCACGATGTTGTTCGACTGAAGCAGGGTATAATTCATTATAACCCCGCAGATCAGGGTATAATTCATTATAACCTCGCAGATCAGGGTATATTTCATTATAACCCCGCAGACGCCTGAAATCCAAGTTCATTTCTCCAATTTTCCTGGGATTATTTTGCCATTGAGTTGTTTCCGCATTACCACGATGCGCCTGCATTTGCAGATTTTACTGGGAGTGACGTTGCTGAGCTGCGCCATCACCGCCGCAGCTGTTCACTACGATCCTACATGGGAGTCTCTGGACACCCGGCCATTGCCTACGTGGTTTGACGAGAGTAAACTGGGCATCTTCATCCATTGGGGTGTCTTCAGCCAGATCGGCTACCACAGTGAATGGTAAAGCAGACTTTCATTTCCCACTCTAACAATCAAGAGTGGAACAATCAATCAATTATACATTTAGGATTTAACTTAACATTTCATGAAAAAACAAAATTCACAGACACGGTTACCTTTGACTTTGTAAAATGTCCTGCGCTGTTTGTTAGATCATTCTATTGTAACCAGATGTTTATTTTTTATCTAATTTGAGGGTCTGGTGGGCGTGGAAAGGCTCCAAGGATGCGGACGTAGTTCAATACTTCAGAGATAATTTCCCACCGGATGTCACTTATGCTGACTTTGCTCAGCAATTCGGCGCCTCATTCTTCGATCCGAATCAATGGGCGGATCTGTTTGCTGCATCCGGTGCCAAGTAAGTAAGGGCTTATTGAACCAAGGGGCTTCTCTGTTGATCCAACAGTGAAACAAGACAAAATGTAGGAAATAATTTTAAATATATTTCTGTATGTTAATGCATGTTGGAATAATTGTAGGTATGTCGTGTTGACAAGCAAACACCACGAAGGCTTCACTCTGTGGCCGTCCAGCTACTCCTTCAACTGGAACGCGATGGATGTCGGTCCCCATCGCGACTTGGTGGGAGACTTGGCCAATGCTGTGCGCAACCGAACAGACTTGCATTTTGGACTTTATCATTCGATGTTTGAGTGGTTCCATCCACTCTACCTGCAAGATAAGGCCAACAACTGGAAAACCCAAGACTTTCCGTTTGTATGGCTAAACCATGTCTCACTTTCGAGTTAGGTCCTAAACGTTAACAAAGGGCCGTCGCTGTTGTAGTCCAAAACTCTGCCTGAACTTCACGAAATTGTCAATGCCTACAAACCAGACGTCATCTGGAGCGACGGAGGTGCGTGTCTGTCTGTCTGTCTGTCTGTCTGTTTGTCTGTTTGTCTATCGGTCTGTCTGTCTATCTGTCTATCTGTCTGTCTGTCTGTCTGTTTGTCTATCTGTCTGTCTGTCTGTCTGTCTGTCTGTCTGTCTGTCTGTGTATGTCTGTATTTTTTTAGACTTTTGAAGCATTGCAGATTGGGAGGCTCCTGATGTCTATTGGAACAGTACCGGATTTGCTGCGTGGCTTTACAATGAATCGTATGTCCATTTTGCCAGATGGAATTCTGTAGTGACATTGTTGTGCTAACGTGCATCATCACCTCTGTAGGCCAGTGAAGGATTCCGTAGTGACGAATGATCGCTGGGGTGCCGGCATTCCATGTCACCATGGTGGATATTACACCTGCACAGACAAGTACAACCCAGGTATAGGGTTCACTTTACCGTCAAAAGCACGGTTCACACTACAGTAGATATATAGTCCGTGTGAACTTTCATTTTGAGTCGTTATTTTTCAGGTACCCTGCAGCCGAAAAAGTGGGAAAACTGCATGACCCTCGATGATCAGAGCTGGGGATATCGACGCAATATCAACAACGTGGACGTGCTGTCCATCACTGACCTCATCGCCACGTTTGCTGCTACCGTCAGGTGCAGTGTGCAACTCAGACATCACTTTTCAACTGAACTGCCGCTAATTGCTTATTCGAATATTGCAGTTGCGGCGGGAACTTCTTATTAAACGTAGGTCTCCGTGAAATGGTTCATGATGCGTAGGGATGGCAAAAACTCGAATTAGTCGACTAATCAATTCAACTAATCAACTAATCCCAGTCAACTAAAACTTAGTTTTTAAAGACGTGACGTTTAATATTTCAGATTGGACCGACTGGTGATGGAACCATCCCAGCCATCTTTCAAGAGCGTCTCACTCAGCTGGGTCAATGGATGGAGGTAAACGGCGAAGCCATCTACAAGAGCGTGCCTTGGAGCAAACAAAACGACACCCTCACCAAAGATGTCTGGTAAGCAGTGAATATTCTAGCGTGTAAACCTAACACAATGCATGTGAATCTTACGCAAAGTGTGTAAATCTAAAAAGCCGAAGTCCCACACATTTTTTGCCCGTTTTCCGTTTTAATTTAATTAACGGATACGTGAATTCTTTGCTTTTCTTGGTATACTTGCTATATTTTAATTATCTATATCGATTCATGAATGAATTCTTTCTGTTAGAGATAGGGAAATAATTTGAGTGAAAGTCCTTCTGCTTGTTCCCTCGCCATGATGACTGGTTGATTCCAGGTACACGAGTAAGAAGGGCGCGGACGGTGTGGACGTCTACGCCATCATTCTGAACTGGAGCGCCAACGCGACCATCGTTCTGGGCGCGCCCAAGGTCTCCGCCAACACCGTCATCAACATCCTCGGCTACCCGGTCGCGCTCAAATACCGCACCCTCGACCAAGGCATCGAGATTGCCCTGCCACCGCTGCAGGACATTCCCGCGCCGCAGGCCTGGGGAGTGGTGATGAAGCTGACCCAGCTCAGCAACAAGCACCGTCCCAAGAGGATCATGGCCCTGCCGGAACGATATCGCAGAAACAGCAAAATTCGAACATATTAATTCCCTGTACATTTCAATAATTAATAAAAGGACTTATCACTTCGTGTAATCCATATAAATTTGTATTAATTTATTAAAGGTCGTTATTAATTGTTTATTAATTTATTAACGTTCTTTATTATTTTTTATTGCTTCATTATAATATATTTTTAATTCAATTTTTGTTTTGCACGTGAACGGGCTTTACCGCAGTGAGCATGAAATACTCTTGCCTGTTCAATGAAGGCCCAGGCAAAGGCATTGTCTCTATCCAAACCGGTTCGCCATGGGGAAGGATCTCTCTCTTTCTCTCTCTCTCTCTCTCGTGTCAGCCTGATTGCGTGAGCTGTTTCTCGGTCTCGAACGGTGGTGCATGACCTCGCGGTCGCTGATGTTGTCGTCTGTTGTAATGGGAAATTCTTGACTTATCTGCCTGCACAATCGCTTAACGTTCAACTCAACGAACGGACGACACAGTGTAATAATCCGCAATCCGGATGAGTTCACTGTTGATTTGTTTGGGTTCTCGGGGGTTATCTCTGCCCCTATCATTCACATACACGACAATCAACGTTCCTGCAATACCGAACGAACAAGAAACGAGATTGATGAACTCTCTTATTAAAAGCCTTCATTATGTCTTGCCCATTTATGAAGTCCTCTTTTGAATAATCCACTCAAAAAGGTTTTCGTACATTTTTTCCCTCTTGATATGCCGCGCAACGGGATAACGATCTGCCTCCTCCTCGTCGTCCTGGGTTCGCAATGGGCTTTAAAAAGCTCAGCGAAAGAGGCTGTTCGGTATGATCCGACCTGGGAATCGCTCGACACACGACCCTTGCCGGCATGGTTTGACGAGGGCAAACTCGGGATATTCATCCACTGGGGCGTGTTCAGCCAAATTGGCTACAACAGCGAATGGTACGTAGCTACAAGCGTTATTCCTCTGCCACCACTAATGACACTTTCTCGAAACTTTTTTTGTCATGAAGCCTGTCCACATGAGCATCTAATACAGGCTGAAGACTGAGGTACTAACTATTTTCTGGAAAATACCAGACAAAAATCAAGTTTTGTTAACAATTCTAAAAATTAAAGTTCTAGTCAAAATTTTTAGGGTTGTTAACATGGTCGAATACAACAAATACACATGTTTAAACAAGAAAACAGGCGAGGGTGGGTGGGTGAATTTTTGAGAGAATTATCGGCTGCAACGCACGAATTCAACTAAATGCTGAGAAGATGCGAAGTTTTATCGGCAGTCGGATTTCGCTTCAAGGAGATTAATTCTCGGATGAATACGAGAAAGAAGAGGCGACCAGAGCTGTGCCGCTAAATTAGCAGCCGCTAAACCCGCTAAAATTATCTCGCGTAAAGATCTTTGGTAAGATTTTCAGCTGGTCTTTAACGTGTTAACGTGTTAACGTGTCAACGTATTAACGTGCCATCGTTAAAGACCAGCTGAAAATCTTACCAAAGATCTTTACGCGAGATAATTTTAGCGGGTTTAGCGGCTGCTAATTTAGCGGCACAGCTCTGGAGGCGACCAAAAACAGGACGGCAAGGCCTCGGGCGTGGTTTCCATATTACACGCAGATTACTTGGGAAGTAATCTTTTTCAGTAATCCGACAGAAATTTAGGAAGATTTTGTCATAAAAATTGCTTTTTGAAACGATCGAAAAGAGATCTTCACTTCGGCGGTGCTCAGCTTCTCACGCGACGCATGCTCGCACCCATTTTGATATCAATATTCCGCCATGGTGTTTGGTTATCACGTAAATTTAAATAGGCAAAAACTGAATCTTGCTAGAAAATGAATTGAACTGAACTGAAATGAATTGAATTGTAATGAATTGAGACTCGGCATCGTCGCGAGTTGTGCAATTTTGAAGGGTTATCAAGATTGACGGCTCTATAAAAAACCAACGCTGTGATCAAGTTGAATTTGTGGCTCAAGATAAATTCAATAACAGAGCTTAAAAAAAGCTGTTTCAGAGTTTTGATAAAAGGAAGAATACGGAGCAAGAGCGGTTTTTCTCCGGCGAACAAATTCTGTAATATGCTTGGCCACGCACTATTTCCAACGGGGTCCATAAAAAGATTCACAGCAAAGCCGCGATGAGATTCAGCACCTATTCACGAGCGCACATTTTGTAGCCAACAAAATTGGAAATAATCTGGCGTTTCAATGTTTCCATTAATATGTGCTCAGCGCAGGGGCGTGACAAAGTTTGTCTCAAAAGCATTGTCGAATCTCGCACGTTTGCTGAGGATTTAGACGTTTCGTGTCTCGGTAAAAAATATTCCAAATTGCCTGTAACAAACACTACGCATACAGTCGTCCCCACATTGTTCTCTGGTTGCACAAAAATCAGGTGCGCGCATGCGCCGTTTGTTGTGGCAGGCCGATTGGGTCAACAAAAGAAACACTGGCTAGACAGGCTGAACTTATGTCGCCCATGGCAAACCAAATCGTGCAAAAGATAACGATCACAATTTATTTGAGACAAGTCCCGGTCAAGTCGCACGTACAATAATGTTATGTGAGCCTGTGGGACTTGTCTCAAATTCACCGAACAGCTGTTTCTACCGCTGTCTGAAAGTTCACTGCCCTCTGGACATGACTTTTTTCTTGCTTTCAAATTATTGATTATAACTCGAGGAAAGCAAATCCCATCGGAATTTTTTTTATGTTTTGATTATTTATAGTGTCGGACGTTTTCGATTGGCTAGTGGGTGTGGTTTGCTGTGGTTGTGGTTTGCTTGACCCGAAGTGTGCATTTGGGGGCGGAGTATGACTTATTTTTATGTAGTAAAAAGCACGTGACTGGAGAACAATGTGGGGACGACTGTACAACGGGACGAGGAAATGCTTTCACTTTCACTGCAATATCTTTCGCTCCATAGGGTCTGGTGGTACTGGCAAGGCACGAAGGACCCGGCGGTTGTGAAGTATTTCCAAGACAACTTCCCGCCCGATGTGACGTACGCGGACTTTGCCCAGAAGTTTACCGCGAGCTTCTTCGACGCCAATCAGTGGGCTGATCTCATCGCCGCATCCGGAGCCAAGTAAGAATTTAAAAGAACTGATGAAGCTTGGTGCTTAGGCATTGGAAGAGTGTGGACGGACGCTGCGGAAGAAAATTTCTGCGGAGAGTAAAACACATTGAGAGACACTTAATTCTGTTCGAGATTGAAAATTCTGTACACGGAAAAAGTGAAAAAAAACACGAGAGAAGATGTGAATGAAGAGCTGTGGCAGTGTTCTAGCCTTGATCGATTTGAAAAGTTGATTTCAACTTTTATTGTAGCCTATTGTCCAGCGAATTCTGTGTGCTTTCGAATAAATCAAATCAAATACGAGGTGAAAAGCCTAATGCACAAAAGAGCAAGCAGGGCAATGTCGCGACGTAATTAAATCAAACGTGTCAAATCAAATCAAGCCAAACAACGACGAGGCTTCTTTTTCGTTTTTCACTTTTAAAAGTTTGAATTTCCAGTTTGCAGAATTTGCTTGCCTGATTTATTGTCGATTTTGGAAGCAAAGAATGATCGAAAAGTACGCGAACGCCGCCCGTGCGCGGAATTTCTGGCAGATCAGTTTCTGTGTGACATTTACAAGCAAGCTGTTTGCCTCGTGAATGTCTACCAAGCTCCATTGGGTCACGCACATGTGCGAAATCATTCAACATCGAAAGAGGGTTTATTTTTTTAACGACATTTTTTGAATTTTCACAAGCTTTCTCAACTTGCAGAAAATCCAGTTTTCTGGGTCGCAAAATTTCTAAAGTTTTTGAGCTCGGAAGGAAGGGAAGGGCTCGTGAAACCTGAGCAAATTTTGTTATGCACCTCCTGACGAAATTGAACAAATTCAACCAAATCTTGTTTTTAGGGCATTAAAAAACTAACAAAAAATGTTTGTCTCTAAAGGATCCTCAACCAATTTGAACAAAAGCTAAATTGTTAGCTAAAAGTGTTTGTTTATAATAAAAAGAAAGAAGACATTGGTTTCTAGGCTGTGAAAAGTTTCGTTTATGAAAAACTAAGTAAGGTATTTCTTATTTTGTCACTGTTTTTGGGCATGATTTGAGTACCGAAAGAAAGATTTTTTTTGACAAAATTCAAATTCGTAGATATCTCGCACTTACGGCAAAGCATCACGAGGGCTTCACCTTGTGGCCATCTCGATATTCTTTCAACTGGAACGCAATGGATGTCGGTCCGCGGCGTGATTTGGTCGGGGAACTAGCGACCGCTGTGCGGAACCGGACGAAAGTCCACTACGGACTTTATCACTCCTTGTACGAATGGTTCCATCCCCTTTACCTTCGGGATAAAGCCAACAACTGGACAACCCAAGAATTCACAAAAGTAACAGATTTTTTATATTAATTATGTTTTCGTTTAATTTCATTCACATCTCAGTCAAGTCGATCCTTTCCATTGCAGTCGAAAACCTTGCCGGAACTGTACGAACTGGTCAATACATACAAACCAGACGTCATTTGGAGCGACGGAGGTGCGTGTCTATTTGTCTGTCTATATGTCTGTCTGTCTGTCTGTCTGTCTGTTTGTCTCTCTGTCTGTCTCTCTGTTTATATATGTCTGTCTGTCTGCCCATCTGACTATCTGTCGGAGGTGTGCTCGCAAAAACTTCTTATGAGAAAACAATTATTTAGAATTTTAGTTAGATTCTCGTTAAAAAAGTTGTCGTTTGTACTGCAGATTGGGAAGCTCCGGACACGTATTGGAACAGCACAGACTTCCTGGCGTGGCTCTATAATGAATCGTAAGTTGCCGTGCGTAAAAGCGGCTTAGTTTTTTTACCCAGCGTAATTTCTTACTTTTTTTGTATAACTTTCTTTGATTTTTTAATTCCTTATTATTCAAGTTTTCTTTTTTTTGTAAGGCCGGTGAAGGATTCGGTTGTGACGAACGATCGCTGGGGCGCCAATATCATGTGCCATCACGGAGGATATTTGACCTGCACCGATAGATACAATCCAGGTACCAATATAAATTTATTAGGAGAAGAAATAATTCGAATGGCGAGATATTAATTATATCAGTCTACTTTTGGTCGATTCGGTTTTAATTTTAGTCAATTTTCAGGAGTACTGCAAACGAGAAAGTGGGAGAACTGTTTGACCCTAGACACTCAGAGTTGGGGATACAGGCGGAACATGAACAACGCCGACGTGATGACTATCAATGCTCTCATCGGCAATCTCGCTGCCACAGTCAGGTACAAGAAAATGCGAGTAAAAAATGGAGAATTGGGAGTGAAAAATAAAACAACAGAATAAAACATTTTTTTCTCCAATTTCAGCTGTGGCGGAAATCTCTTGTTGAATGTAAGTCTTCGCGTCTCATTTTTGGACTTTTAATTAATTTTTTAATTTTAATTTGATTTTCTTAATTTTCTTGCAGCCATTTTTTCTGCGCTATAAATTTGCATTCTATTTGTTTCTATCACACTTTTTAGTTCGTTAGTTAAATTTATTTAAATATTTAATTTATTTTCATGCTTTTGCATTTTTGATAGATTGGACCGACCGGTGACGGAGCCATCCCGGCAATCTTTCAGGAGCGCCTCACCCAGCTCGGACAATGGATGGATGTGAACAACGAAGCCATTTACAAGACCCTTCCGTGGAGTAGTCAGAATGACACATACACCAAAAATGTTTGGTACGAAAATAATTGAAGGCAAATTTTCATCATTTAAAAAAGTCGAGAAAAAAGTCGGTTTTCAGGTATACTAGCAAAAAAAGCGCCGACGGTGTGGACGTTTACGCCATCATGCTCACGTGGAGCTCCAACGCAACCGTCATTTTAGGCGTGCCAAAAGTGACCAGCAAGACCGTCATCACCATTCCGGGCTATCGTTCGGCGCTGCGACACCGTGTTCAAGCGGAAGGAGTCGAGATTCTTCTTCCGCCGCTGCAAGACCTTCCCGCCGCCCACGCATGGGGCTGTGTTCTCAAACTGACGCATCTCAACAATAAACCACGCCCTCAAAGAGTGATGCAACTGCCGGAGCATTTTCGCAGACACAGCAAAATTCGCAGATATTAATTTGCCCGTTGACGCAGGGAATTCACCTTTTAAAGAAAACATGTTTTAGCGCAAAATTCTTTCCTATTGTCTGAGCTTTAAATTGTGATTGCAGTTTTTGCTGTTACTGTACTTTGAAGGAATACAACTTCAAAAGCATGATCTATGTAGATCTACCGTATCTTCAATATGTTTTGGCCTCAAAACCCTTTGCTGTACGTCCCAATGCTAAAATTCACAAAGCTCCGCAAGTTTTAAAATGGGAAAAATGCCGCGTTCACGCATTAAACCATCATTCTTTGTCGATAGTTTGGATTTCACAAGTCGACCGTAGTTTGAACACACATATTTTACAATAATTTCACTAAAAAGCTGAAAATTCATTTTTTCAAAAATGAAAAACGAAAAAGAAACATTGTGGCTGTTTTGATTGATATACGTCAGGATTTTGCCCTGTCGTGCGCGGCATTTGTGCCCAAATCAAAACTTGTGCAGTGTTGGACCACGCCCGACAAGTCCCCATATCCAATCATTATAGCTCTTTTACTCACTAGTACCTTGCTTAGTTAGTGAGTCTATCTACCCTATTAACTCTATTCTGCTGTTACATCAGAATTACTTGTATGTAATTCTAATGTATTACTTGTATGTAATTCTAATGTATTACTTGTATGTAATTCTGATATATTACTTGTATGTAATTCTAATGCATTACTTGTATGTAATTCTGATGTATTACTTGTATGTAATTCTGATATATTACTTGTATGTAATTCTAATGTATTACTTGTATGTAATTCTAATGTATTACTTGTATGTAATTCTGATGTATTACTTGTATGTAATTCTGATGTATTACTTGTATGTAATTCTGATGTATGTGCTGTTTATTTTAAGTTCTATAGTTAAACACTTACTATATAATCATATGCTTTGTTAGTTTTAGCGGCAGTTATACTTCTTCTTTCCTTTCTTCCAGTTCTCATCTCTACATATCTATACTTTCAGTCTAATAAACTTGTTACCTATTCAACTTCCTGTTGGTAGACGTAACAACAGCATTGGGACTTCCACCTCTTATTATGTCAGTTGGACGCTCAATAGCGCTTTAAACTGTAAATCTGTATGGAATTGTGAACACCGTAGCAGCGCATGTCCTTCCAAGGTGTTTCTGACGCGCCGGTTGATCTTTCGGTCGAATGCTAGGGCCGATAGGCGAGAAATGATTTCGACCTTGGTTAGACGAACTACCGAGCGAATTCGAAGGATATCGGTCCGGCAATCGCAGACGTTCCACTTTAGGCAGATATTTTATGGCACCTCAAACGAACGCGGATGACAACAAACTTTGCAGACTTTCTGGTTGTCAGTAATTCACAGCTCTTATCTCGTTTCTTTTCTTATCGCCCAGGCACGACGACTTCGCAGCTGCACTACAGACTAATTGCCCTACTTTGATTGAGGCAAATTTAGAAAATGACCTATTATTTTCTCCAATCGTTTTTCCGTCTGCCAAAAAATGTTTGATCGCGGTAAAATTTTCTGTCTAGGACTCGTTGTGTTTTTTACCGGCGCTGGAGCTGCACACTACGATCCAACATGGGAGTCTCTCGATACGCGACCGCTGCCTGCGTGGTTCGACGAAAGCAAATTCGGAATATTCATCCACTGGGGCGTGTTTAGTCAGATTGGTTACGGTCATTCGTACGTCGCGTGGTGCGTACTGCATTAATCAAATATCAGTTTAAACTATTCAAACAATTATTAAAAATACTCATAATATTATAAATTATTATTTTATCATTGAAAAAATAAGAATTTCAAGGTATCTTTTCTTTACTGAAATAGATGTCCTGAATATAAAGTTGATCTTTCGCTCTCCTGTTCACAGGGTTTGGTGGGCTTGGAAAGGGCAGAAAGATCCGGTCGTTGTGAAGTACTTTTCCGACAACTTCGCACCCGATGTGACGTACGCTGACTTTGCACAACAATTCCGGGCTTCTTTTTACGATCCCAATCAATGGGCGGATATTTTTGCCGATTCAGGGGCAAAGTAAGGCGTAGCAGATGCACAAAGATATATATATATCTATTTTTTGTATAAAAGCAGAAAGTGCCGTGAACCATCATTTCCATGTTTGTATAATTTTTAACGCCTAACAGATACGTTGTCCTGACTGGGAAACACCACGAAGGGTTCACACTCTGGCCGTCCAATTACTCGTGGAACTGGAATGCCATGGATGTGGGCCCACGACGCGACCTGGTGGGGGAACTGGCGACGGCCGTGCGGAACCGTACCGACCTCCACTTCGGACTGTATCATTCGCTGTATGAATGGTTCAACCCGTTGTACCTGCAAGATAAAGCCAATAACTGGAAGACCCAAGACTTCGTCAACGTTAGTAGCACATACGATTTTGGGGCGATTGAGAAAGGTGCAGACGCCGCAGGCAATTTTTTTTCCTATGAACCCCCCTCTTGCTTGCAAATTTCGTTCTCCACAAATTGAAATGAGTAAAGGGGGACTCCTACCTTAATTTTTGGATTTTCAAAATGTTATCA
>LRSR01007514.1:0-14834 GCA_001579985.1 Hypsibius dujardini
GTGTCTGTATCTGTGTCTGTGTCTGTGTCTTTGTCTGTGAAGGAAGCCAATCAGACGATGACGTCTATATCTGTGACTGTGTCTGTACCTGAGAATTTTTGTTTTGGTTTCTGTGTCTGTGTCCGTTACCGTCTCTATGTTTGTGTCGGATTCTGTGCCTGTCTGTGACTATGTTTGTGTCTGTATCTGTGCCTGAATCCAGTTTTCTCGGTATTTGTAGAATTTATACGAATATGTCCCGTGTCCGTGACTTATCCACTTGATAGGCGTTGCCGAGGTCGACTGGCTCGCCTGTTAGGTTAACTCAGTATGAAATGATGAAATGATAAAAAACAGCCCGGATTTCACCGAACGATGAGTAATCAAGCTGTAATATCGGATAGCATACTATATACTAAAGACTTCACGGCAGGATGTGCCAATTAGTCAGACACCGATTGAGTCTGCTTCAGACACCGATCAAGACAGAAACAATCTGATCGCCAATCATGTTTCGTTAGTTGAAACCCCGGCGAGAGGCCTAAAGTAAGTTTAGTCAGGGTCTCGAAGGCATTAGACGGCACACACAGAGACAGACACCTGGACGGAGGCGTGAGTCCATTGCAACTTTTCAAACCAAGGAGATTAACGATTTCCTGAACACGCAGCAGACGGAACAGTCACTTCGAACACTGCGCCTTTCATTGTACATTGTTTCAGTTAGAAGTTCGTATTCAACAACGACCACCTAAAAATGGGGTTTTCGTGTTCCTTAACGACCGTTGTGACCATCAGTCTCGCCATCGGTCTCTCCTACTGTCTGGAGACGCCGAACAAATTCGCGGTGGAGCTGTACAAAAATGTGGCGAAAACCGGCGGAACGGACAAGAACGTGGCGCTCTCGCCCTTTTCCGCGGAAGCCGCGCTCTCAATGACGTACGTCGGCGCTGCGGGGACTACCAAATCCGAACTGGCTTCCGTCTTGGGTCTCGGCGATGACGGAGTCGCGACCTTGGCTCGAAAGTTCAAATCCATCAACGCGGGGAGCCAAGATTACGTCCTCCAGTCCGCAAACGGGATCTTCCTTGAAAAAACCTACAAAATCCTTTCGAACTTTCGCTCCTCCGTCACGAACGATTTCGGAGCGAACATTTCGACGGTTGATTTCGTCAAACAGGCCGACCAATCCCGTATACAAATCAATTCGTTCGTCGAGGAGAAGACCAACAATAAAATCCGGGACCTCTTCTCCGCTGGGAGTCTCGATTCAGACACTCGTCTCGTTCTGGTCAACGCGGTCTACTTCAAGGCCCAGTGGGCAAATAAATTCGAAAAGGACTTTACGAAAGAGCAGCCGTTTACTTTAGCGAACGGTCAGCAGAAGCAGGTGCAGTTGATGAACCTCGGATTCGATCAGTTTGTTCCGTACGCGGAGGTCGCGGAGCTGGACGGCGCGCAAGTGGTGGAGCTGCGGTATGCGGGGGATGAGACGAGTATGGTGGTGATTCTGCCGCGGAAAGAGAGCGGGTTACGAGCGTTAGAGGAACGTCTGACGGCGGCGACGTTGAAGAGTACCCTGGCGAAATTGTCGCGGCGGAAGGTGAATGTTTTCCTGCCGAAGTTTAAGGTGGAAACGGATTATAACCTGGTGGAGGAGCTGAAAGCGATGGGTATCAAGGCGGCGTTTGAGAGGACTGCGAATTTCAGTTTGATCAGCAGTCAGGCAGCGTTGAAGATATCCAAAGTCGTCCAGAAGGTGTTCGTTAGTAAGTAACTAAATTATACAAACAAGCTCAAAACCTTGGGCTGGCCGATTTAGAGCCTATTAATTTGTGCCTGTGTTTGTGTCTGTGCCTATGTCTGTGTTTATGTCTGTGCCTGTGGTTGTGTCTGTGCCTGTGTTTGTATCTGTGCCTATGTCTGTGTCTGTGTCTGTGCCTGTGTATGCGTCTTTGCCTGTGTCTTTGTCTGTGTCTGTGCTTGTGTAAGTGTCTATGCCTGCGTCGGTGGTTCTGTCTGTGTCAATATTTCTGAGTATGTCTCTCACTGTGACTGTGTTTGTGTTTGTGCTCGTACCCCACTGACTCACGCCTTTTTCAGACGTCGATGAGGATGGCACTGAAGCGGCTGCTGCCACCGGTGTCATCATGGTGCTGACCAGCGCCATGATCAGTCCCGACGAGCCGGTGACTTTCCGAGTGGATCGCCCATTTCTATACCTGATCCGCCATAAGGCAACCAATTCAATCCTCTTCTTGGGCAAAGTCGCCGATCCTACCGTAGCAAAGTAAAGCAGTGATTAACGTCCGGCGTTTAACACACCCGATACCATGTTTGTTGAAGCCAGACAGAAGCGCCTGGCGATAAAAACGGAAAGCAGTAATTTTGAAGTGCAGTTTCTGCTGATTTTACAAACGTGTTGGTAAAACACATTCCCGAGCAGTAAAGTGGCGCTTGAGTACCATAAACATCACCTGACATAACTGAATTGTAGCTCATTTTATGACATCGTCAGGCGATCGTATTTTCTTTCAGCCGCCTAAATTTTAAATTACTTTTTTGTTTTTTGTTTATTAGCTTTTCTATTGCTCATGCCAAAAAGAGTTAGAGAATGCGTTATCCATCAAATGTTACGAGACACCTCGTGCTGCTGACCATTGCAGCGGGCAGCCTTGAAACCGGTAAGCCGAAATTCCATGTAGTACCTTCAAATAAAGGTCAACAATTAGTTCTCCCTTCAGTGTTCGGTTTGACTTGCTATACATGCAACAACTACGGGACATTCTTTTCGAAACCGTTATTCGACAAGCAAGATTGCGTGAACACGGCGAAATATGCCGAAGTAGTTTGTCCGTCGGAAACTCTTTTCTGTCTCAGCGTTAACGGAATGATCCACCGCGAACAAGGTGCTCTCTGGAACGCTACCACCCTTGAACATTCTGTCGGTTAGTAACAAAGACAGATACACACTGGCACAAGCACACAGACACAAGGACAGACAAAGACACAGGCACAGACACAGACACAAACACAGACACAAACACAGACACAAACACAGACAGGCAGAGACCCAGACACAAACACAGACACAAACACAGACAGGCAGAGACCCAGACATAGACATAGACACAAACAGGCACAGGCACAGACACAGACACAGACACAGACACAGACACAGACACAGACACAGACACAGACACAGACACAGACACGCAGAGATAGACACAGACACAGATACAGACAGGCACAGATAGACACAGACATAGACATAGACACAGAAAGGTACAGACACAAACATTGACACAGGCATAGACGCAGACACAGATACCGAAACTTACTATTCTGCATTTTGTCAGGTACCCAGCGAGGTTGCTTTACTACGGAAGCCATCAAAGTATTAAAACTGCAACCTAACTTCTTGAGATCTGGCGGGTGTGAAACCGGAACGATGGCATTCACACCAGCGAACACTACCACATTTGGCGGTCCACCAAACCCTGGCCGTAATCTGAGAAGTGTACATACTTTTACCGGAAAGTACTGCCTGTGCAAGGGTGATCGTTGCAATACCGATTTCCCCGAGGTCTTAAAATCATCCACTCTCACCGCGACCACTCCATCGTCTCTTTTCGTTGCCTTAATGTTGTACTTACTACTTGTCTGTGAATACGCAACGATCTGTCCGTG
Source organism: Hypsibius dujardini (assembly GCA_001579985.1). Classification (NCBI taxonomy): domain Eukaryota; kingdom Metazoa; phylum Tardigrada; class Eutardigrada; order Parachela; family Hypsibiidae; genus Hypsibius; species Hypsibius dujardini. The sequence continues at coordinate 3,667 of LRSR01007514.1, forward strand.
AAACGAAGACCTAAGCGCGAACATCTATGCTGCTTGGCAGCAAGGCCGTAAGCCATCCAGGGCACACATGTGTGAAGTTCGTGTCTTCAGTTCTGAAAGCGAAGCCCCTAGCTTTTCTTCTTGCTTTTTTGTTGCTTTTCACGCATTCTAAGCGAATTCCTGTGGTTTATATAACGGAATCAATTCAAAATAGCACAATAGCCCGGGATGCGCTCAAACAAGTCGCGTATAACCACGTGTCTGCGACGTGATGAATTTTCACTTTCACCCCTTTCATCGAAAAAAAGACCTTGATGTTTGATTGATCGTTTGTTAAGCATGAATCGGACAAATTTGTGCGCGTTCAAAGTCCGCTCTCTTTTTTACCGCGTTTTAATAAGACGTTTCTATACGTAACTAACTCGAGGCTATTGCTGAACTTGTCGGAAAAAGAGTCGATTGTCGTTTTCTTCATCTCAACCTCGAGGCTAAAGCGAGACCGCTCGACCATGCGCCGCCGTCCCGTCACGCAAAATTCAGCGTGGTAAAATCGCGCAGTAAAAAGAGCGCCAATAAAGTGTGTCTGTGGCATTGCACACTAAAAGACAATCGCCGAAAAAACTAATCTGCAAGCTCAGCTGTAGTTTCTCCTTTGCCAAACACCTTGTCTGTGCATATCAACATGGCTCGAATGGTTGCTGCCTGATCCTCGTTGTGTTTTTCGAACAAAATGTCGGGCTCTTCGTTCGTTAATTCCAGCTCGCAGATCATTCTGATTCCCCCGTTGGCCAACGGTAAGGCACGAAACGGCGCTGCAGACAACGAAGGATTCATCGGACAGGATGAGGACTTTGACAGGGCCAGTAGTGGACCGCATGGTCATGATGAGGAGGAGTGGCTGTTGGAGCAGGAACGGGAAGAGACCGTGTCGACGGGTGGGTTTACCTGGCCGACGGTTAAGGCCAAGGTGAGGAACGGCTGCACCTTCACTGCCTGGAGGAGGCGCCTGCCGATCTCCTACTGGCTGCCGAAGTATTCGTTACGGGACTTTCGGGGTGATTTGGTGGCGGGATTGACGGTGGGCCTGACAGTGGTGCCGCAAGGGTTGGCATACGCGGCCATCGCACAAGTTCCCTTGGAGGTAATGTAATGTCTGGGGTCGGAACAGCATGCTGAGTTGTGTCTGAAACTAAAGTTGGTTTCACTTTTTTTAGTACGGATTGTATTCAGCGTTTATGGGATGCTTCATGTACACACTCTTTGGAACAGCGAAAGACATTACACTTGGTTCGTGTCTATACATAAACCTAGCATTATCTGTGGCTGTAGCAGTGCACATGCTGTGTCTGTGTCTGTGTCTGTGTCTGTGTCTGTGTCTGTGTCTGTGTCTGTGTCTGTGTCTGTGTCTGTGTCTGCGACTGTGTCTGTGTCTGTCTGTACTTGACTCCATGTTGGTCCTTTCTCTTTTATATCCATCAGTACGTTCTTGTTAATGTCATGTGGTTGTTTTTTAGGGCTTTTTTAATTACTTAACTCATATCATCTGTTTGCAGGTCCAACTGCTGTGTTGTCTCTCATGACTGCGGCCAGTTTTCCCAAAGGAGCGTCGGCCATAGACAAAGCCCATTACGCCGTCTTGTTGAGCTTCTTCACTGGGATTGCCCAACTTATTCTTGGAATCTTTAATCTCGGTACTAAACTACCTGCTAAAGACCTTAACTGGCCGCCATAATTGATCTTTATAAATTCTCAATAATAATATTTATCAATCCAGGTTTTCTTATAAATTTCATCTCCGCGCCGGTAATCAGCGGCTTCACTACCGCTTCCGCATTTATCATCCTCTATGGTCAAATCAAAACACTAACCGGCCTGAAGTTCGACGCAGACACCGTCATCGATTTCAGCGTCGGATACGTGAAAACCATCAAGTCTATCAAGTAGGGGAGCTGGCCAAGACATTGAGTACTATAAGATGTGGTAACATGGCAGACATCATTACAGGTTGACGGACATACACGCACACATGCACACATCAACCCAGGCAGACAACCAGACACACAGACAATACTTCGGACAGACAGTTACGCACAGACGGAACTACTGGCAGACAATTAGGCACACTGGTACCGGAAGCAGACAGACATACACGTACACATGCACACATCAACCCAGGCAGACAACTAGACACACAGACAATACTTCGGACAGACAGTCACGCACAGATATAACTACTGGCAGACAATTAGGCACACTGGTACCGGAAGCAGACAGACATACACGTACAAATGCACACATCAACCCAGGCAGACAACCAGACACACAGACAATACTTCGGACAGACAGTCACGCACAGATATAACTACTGGCAGACAATGAGGCACACTGGTACCGGAAGCAGACAGACATGCACATAAAGATACTACCGTAACTATATATTTATTACATGTTAGATATCCGGTCACATTCCATTAATGATACGTTTTTTATGCAGTGGTTGGGACACGTTAATGGGAATCATTTGCCTGGGCATCCTGCTGCTGATGAAAGACCTCGCATTACCAAAGAAACCCATGTGGAACATTAAAAAGAAGACGTGGAACATCTACCGGGAAGTGGTGCGCACTATTTGTGTGACGCGATATGCGTTGGTGATTATTGTCGCCACCGCCGTGGGTTACTATGTTACCATCAAGGGGTATAAGGGCCTATCGATCACCGAGAACGTCAAGGGTGGAATTCCAAAAATCGGACCACCGGAATTTGTTTGGGCGAATCGCACTAACGTAGCGTCGAACATTATGGCGTTCGCTGGCAGCATGTAAGACATTGACAGACAGACAGATGAACGGACAGGCAGACAAACAGACAAGCAGACTAACAAACAGACAGACAGACAGACAGACAGACAGACAGACAGACAGACAGACAGACAGAAAGATAGAGAAACAGATAGACAGACAAACCGACAGCTAAACAGACAGGTAGACAGACAGACTGACAGACTTACATATATGTAGATAGCAGGCAGACAGACACAAACACAGACAGGGAAATGATTCTGACCTAACGCAATTTCGGTTGGTTATTACTAGACCAATGGTCGTGCTTGTTGGGGCCCTGGAATCCATTGCAGTAGCCAAGGCCTTCGGGTTTCAATTTCAGTACCGAATCGACCCGACACAGGAACTGATTGCATTGGGTCTATCGAACGTGCTCTGTTCGTTTTTTCACGGGTAAGAACGCTCAACTAATGTCATAATTACGTAAGAGGATATTTGTCCCAGCGGATATTCCTGTCTACATTATGAGGTCTGTAGATACCCCGTCACTGGAAGTTTCACCCGGTCCGCTTTAAAAGCTCAAAGCGGGGTACGGACTCCGTTAGGTTGCACATGGACCGGTGCCTTTGTTCTGCTCGCCATGGCTGTGATCTCTCCTGCATTTAAATACGGTAAAGAAAAATAGTGTTAAAATGTATTCTGATTTCCTCCAACGTGTCTGAAAATGCGATTCTTCGGTTGCAGTCCCGAAGGCTGCTTTGAGCGCCGTCATCATGGCTGCTATTCTCATCCTCTTCGAGTTTAAAATCTTCAAGGACCTGTGGTTAATCAACAAAAAGGAGCTCGTACCTATCCTCGTGACCATCATCGTTGCCTTCACCGTCAGTGTAGACATGGGAATCCTGTCAGGGATAGGCGTGTCGATGCTACTACTATTATATCCCATCGCTCGACCTACCATCATTGCTCATTTCAAGCAGTCGCTATACAGTCTACGACCAAGGCACCCGACCACCGGGAAACGAACTATCCATGTCGACGTAACACCACAGGGTGCCGTATTTTTCCCGGCTGCTGAGTATCTACGTGACTTCTTCCAAGTAAGATTGCCGTTTGGCTATTTTCCTGTCTGTCTGTCTGTCTGTCTGTATATTTATCCGCTTATTTGAGTGCCTACCTGTGTGTTTGTCAGTCTGCTTGTCTGACTGACTATCTGCCTGTCTGTCAGGTTGTCTGCTATCGATTTGACTGTCTGTCTGTCTGTCTGTCTGTCTGTCTGTCTGTTTATCGGTTTGGCTGTTTGTCTGTCTTTCTGTACATGTGTCTGCTTGTGTGAATGCCTACTTGCCTGTCTGCCTATTTATCTGACTGACTGTCTGTCTGTCTGTCTATCTGTCTGTTTGCCCATCGGACCAGTAATGAATTGATTCTTTTGCAGGATAACATCCTGGCAAAGTCTTACAATGAAGCTGCACTTCTTTCTGAGCGTCCCGGTGCCAGTCCGGTCATGCTACAAATCTCTGAAATCGACGAACAAATCGTTTTCAACGGCATTCACCTAACCGACTCCGACTACACCACCCTTCGCTCGCTGCGGTCCGTCGTCATGAGCTGCCTCAAAGCCAACCGCAAAATCCGCTTCGTCAACACCGAACCCAGCGTCCTGAAGATCGTCCTCCCGAAAGAGATGCAAGCTAAAATGGACAAAGGAAGTCTAGCGCAATCTGCAGCTTCGCCTGGAATGGGCGTATCCACCATACAGGACCCGAACTGCGAAACGATCCAGCTGTCTGAGTCGACGGCGGAGAAGATGGCGCACATCTCACGCAATGCAGTGGACGCGGCAGCGGCGATTGGTAGTACATTTTCTTTCAAAACAACTGAGGAGATGGTTGACATGGAGGACGATGTGAATTTCGAAAAACAGAAGGAGTTCAAATTTTCAGTATGATAAACACTTGATCTAGCGAATGTTCAACCTGAAATCTCATATGGATATGCGAAAGACAACGGCAGTAAAAGACCAGTCCCTGTATCTACTGTTGTTCAACTTTCTCTGCAGGCCTGTTTGCCTCTGCCTACGTATCTTTCTGTTTTGTTTGATTGTCCTTTTTTCCGTTTGTCTGTCTGTCTTTCTGCCTGCCTGCATGCCTGCATGTCTGTCTGTCTGTCTGTCTGTCTGTCTGTCTGTCTGTCTGTCTGTCTCTTTAACTGTCTGTACATTTGTCCAGATACTTCTGCATCTTTCTAACTGTCTATTGGTTTATCTGTTCGTTTCTCTCCCTGTCATCCACAGGGTCAGATAAAATACAGTAGCTAATAGACTGAGGCCATTCCATTTAAAAACGGAAAGCACGCCAAGAGCTCCACACAATTAGATTGGAAGAAGACGAAAACAAAAAACCATCAAATGTTGAGCAGAAAACTCCCCAGTAACTTACAAAAACTGATAAAAAAAAAAAGTCCCGCATCAGCGCGCCCAGACTGTCTGGAATGCACGTCAGAATCTGCCTGGAACTGTACAAGCAGAAGCAAATCCTGACGAGGGAAGAAAGAGATAAAAAGGAGAGACCACATTTGAGCAAAAAACTGCTTTAGGAATCACTCTGATGTGCACAGAGAAGTTCAATTCTAACGAGCTTCGAATTTCGAATTTTGAATTTTGAAGTATGGAAAGATCATGAGATTTTGAAGCAGATGGTTCAACTCTCACTAGAGGTACACCTTGATCGAGCTCATGATTTGCGTCCGGCAGACCGGGCACACTTTCCGGGCGAATAGATTCATGGGAAGAAGGGCCATGCACTCTTCGCAGGTGGCAAAGTGCTTGCAGGGCATGAGGACCAGCTCGCGTTGGTTGCTCTGACAGATGACGCACAGCTTTGCCTCGCGTTCCTCTTCCAGCAGAGTCATGAGGCCGCGGTTCTCACTCTCCAACAGCTCCAACCGTGTGGCAGAATGGGACTTTTTAAACCGGTCAAAGATGGAGGGGCCCTTGGTGCGAGATGCGGGAGGGGCAGTAGGTGCCACGCGGTGTCCGCCAGCGGTGTCAGGCGCTGAGACCGCGGCAGGTTGCGGAAGCCGAACAGCAATGATACGGGCTTTGAGGTGGTTCCATCGCGAAACTAGGAGCATGATAGCATCGGGAAATTTAGAAAATTATGTTAAAGGAATGGAAACGATAACGCAAGATACACAAGATGTATATATCCACTTACAAACAGACAGACCGACAGACAGATTGACAACCACACAGGCAGACATATAGACAGACAGATGAACCATTAGATACACAGACAGACAGAGAGACAGATAAAAAGACAAATAGACAGACAAACAGACAGACAAACAGACAGACAGGTAGACAAACAGACAAGTAAACAGACAGACAGGTAGACAGGTAGATAGACAGACAGACAGACAGACAGAAAGCACTAAATGGAAACGCTTTTGCTGAGGGGAAAAGACGCTCTAGGGGCTTTGATCATATCGAACGTCTTATTACGTACCAGCGAAACTCTTGGTCTTCCCAGGCAGGCTGAGCAAAGCCCAAACCGGTGTGAAACTCCAATTCGCAACGTCCACCACCGAACAGGAAATAATCCACACCCAGTACCCAACAGCAGCTCGCATGGCCCGCATGCGCAGCACACACGCAGCCACGTTCCGTGTGCAGCTCCCCTTAAAATCGCCCAGCAAACCAGACAACTCCTTCCGATAGGTCACCAGCAAAATCGGACAAGACGCGGTCAGAATCCACCGCGTCGCACACAGCGGGTCATCAAGAGCCACGTCGAGGGCAGCTCCCGTGCCGTTCGCAATTCCCGTCAAGAGCGTCTTCCGCAGATTGATAAACGCCGGATTGCTCCACACACCTAGTGTCGCATAAATTTATATTTATTTATTTTATTTTATTCATTTTAATTTAATTTAATTTAAATTTATTTTTCATTTTCATTTTTACAAATTCAGACACGTTATCGAAAACACTTCACGCACCGATGAGGAACTCCACACCGGAGTGAATAATCCATTCGACGAGCCACTGGGTGAAAAGGAGACAGTTGATGAAACCTTCCCAGAAGTATGGAAGAATTACGCCGGTATTGTCGAGGATGAACATCAGGAGGAAGGACGCCACCACGAGGGCGTAGTCGACGAAGGCCTGTCCGACCAGGTAAACAATCCGGAGAAATTCCCACGCCACGGAGGAAGCAGTGAAGAGGGTGAGGAAGATGAATTTCCCGAGAACTGCCAGAGCGTCGATGGCGAGTATGACTACCTCTAGTAGCGCCATTTTCCCAGAATGCCACGGATTCTAAAAAACATCGGTGCATGTGTTGATTAATCAATCAATCAACCAACCAGTGTATGTGCTAGTCAATCGACCAATATACGTGTTAATCAATCAATCAACCAGTGCATGTGCTAATCAATCAATCAATCAAACAGTGTATGTGTTAATCAATCAATCGATCAACCAGTGTATGTGTTAATCAATCAGGAAAACTTAATTTGCAACGAAAACGAACAGTGATCACAACTAAAAAATGCTCGACAAAAAACAGTCCCGTTCTTACCAACTTCTTCCCGTGCTTTACTGAAATGATCCCACGAAAAAGCCGTTGCAAGGGGAACCGGTGTGCGACCAACGCTGGCGGGTCGCAAAATGATCCCGAAAATATAATCTGCAACAAAAAGCCAAGCTGATGAGCTAAAGTACTTTACAAAAAAAGGACAAACACCACAGCTGCTAAAGTTCACACCGAAATCTTCCCCTACTGCACCGTTTAAATGTGTCCGCAGAAAATTTCCGCAGCTGTTCGCAGTTGTTCGACCCGTTTCTGCGGATGCAAAAATGAATGGAAAGTCGGAATCTGGAAGGAACGCCGGAAAATCGTTGAAGCGTGAGCGATGCAAGCTCAGGGACCTGAGAAGAAAGCAACGAGGCGCTTATGTGCACGCAGTCAAAGAGATCCCATAAGAGACATCTCGGCCAGTCGGTGTGTGTGCGACCTAGAAAACGGAAGTCGGTAGGAGATTGCAAGCGGAACCCTTTTTTGGGGATAATGGGCCGCGGAAGAGGGGATCGATTTCTCAATGCGAGAGGAGAAGAAAGGGAAAAGGGGGAAAGTGGTGTTTGTTGTGGATTTTTACTGCAACTGACGATTGTAAACCTGAGTACACGAGTGGCCACAATTTGTGCTGAACCTAGATCGAACCACACTCTGGTGGTCACCCATGCGGCTCTTACTTGGCCTACCAAGTATTGTGGCCACGTGAGTAGTTTGACTGTTCAGCAGGTGGCGCTCCAGTCGACTCAAGCAATACACCTCGAAGACGGATTTGACTCTTAATTATGGTTTTAGTTATGACGAAAAGCAAAACTTATAACGCAGCTGGTTGTTTTAATTCCAAGTTTGAATGCCAATAAAGCATTGGTACCGGTACTCACATTCGGTCTGCTAAAAAGAGCAGTAATAATGCGGTTCATAACGTTACATTAGATTGCATTATATTCCGCCAATGAAAAGAGATGAACAGCTGGCAATGAATACGAGAAAGGTTAAAGCATGGCTGATAGCCTCACGTCGGGTGCTGGTTGGACCTGGACTACTGGTTATGCCTGCCCGAATAGACCACCCTGCTGTCGTGCGGCAGCTCCGAATTAGCCCTCCAACTGTCGTGCGTTAGCTCCGAATTAGCCCCCCAACTGTCGTACGGTTTATTTACCTTTTTTTAACACTAGAAAATTCGATCAGGCACATCACACGATCAGCTGACAACGTTTTGACCGAATTATCTCCGCGAAAATTCTTCGTCATACTGACCAAATCCATTTGCAGTTCACAAATCCACTTTTATCGATCGTCACTCTACACTCTACTATCGTTCGCAGAATGACATTCAAAATATCTCCTCACTAAGAACGATCGTCGTCCCAAGGGAAAAAAGCTCTCTCGGATATAAATTCCCGTGGTTCAATTTGGCAAGCTTTGCGTTTCACCTGACCTCGATTTGTGGGTAATCTCACGGAGTTTTCCATTGCATTATTCATCGGGCTTTCCGGAAAATATCGCGTCACATCCGCGCCATCGTAATCCGGAGAGGAATTTCGATTGAAACCACCGGGGGGTCTTTCGTGATTTTCACCGAAGACCCTCTTCCGCACTTTAGACATTTTCACTCTCTTCCTCGCGTCGTATCGCCTCGCACGATGGATTTTCGGATAGCCACTTGGTTGGTGCTTTGCATTTGCATCACATCGGGCAGCTGTGTGGTGATTCGCAATCCCGCGTTTCGCATCGAATGGCAGGAAGCGCTGGGCTTGAAGACTTCGCTGCGCTTGTCACCTGTTATCATGTGTAAATATTTACGTGAATGCATTGCAGAGTTGTCGTGGGGAATTTCTACAACATTCGACCTGTGGCTAGTTAGTTTTGACGTTTTTTGTTTGTTTGGGGGATCTAGTGCCGGGGGATGGAGGCAGTCAACTGCAGGCGCGGCTGAACAAGCCGTCCGTTCCGCATTATTTCTGCGTCCAAAAGACGGCGGATTGGTTTGACCTGTGGCTGAATGTCGAGTTGCTGCTGCCTTATGTCATCGATTGTTGGGTGGACAACATGAGGTAGGGCGGTGGGTAGTTCAGACGAATGCGAAAGAGGATTTAGACATGTATTAGAATGCCCCTCAAATTGTCGATTGATTGGTTGATTTGATTGATTGATTAGTTAATTTGATTGATTGATTGGCTGATTCGATTAATTGGTTGATTAGTTAATTTGATTGATTGATTGATTGGTTGATTTAGGACTTCCGATTTTGCATGGTTTATAGCTTGTTAACTTTCAGTTAGTGAATTGACTGAGTTGGTTGCAGTTCTGCATTTTTCTCTGACGGATTAATTTGTGGAATTGCTTTTTCTGTCGCATAAAACAAATAAATTTATCGGTTAAGTCGATCGGTTTTCGATTTTGAAAATACGTTATTTTTGTTGTGGTGATATACATGCTCCGTTGCAGCCGCGGAGAGCTGTTAATAATTTAGCAAAATATTCAAAACTAGTTTGGGAAATTACTTCAATAAAATAATTTTTATCAATTTCATGTTTCCTTGATTTTAAGACAAACTAATAGTTTCATAAAGTTGACGGGATATATTGCATTTTTCTCCTTTGTTCTGAAATAGTAGTGTTAATTAGGTCTTCTAATTTATTTTATCGGTCGTTCCAGGATGGTTTACAATAATGAAACAGGAAAGACGGAAAATGCTCCGGGAGTTGAGGTCCAAGTTTCCGGCTTCGGCAATAGCAACTCCGTCGAGTATCTGGACGCAAGTCATCTCAGCATTTGTAAGAACTGTCTGTCTGTCTGTCTGTCTGTCTGTCTGTCTGTCTGTCTGTTTGGCTGCCTGCCTGCCTGCCTGCCTGCCTGTTTGTTTGTTTGTCTGGCTGGGTGACTGCCTGTCTGTCTCTTCGTCTCTCCGTCCTGCGTTCTTCGGATTCAAATTCGTCTTCTCATATGTACTGCACTTGTCTTTCAGCGAAGTATTTTCTGGATATTGCCAATCTTCTCGTCTCGCACGGCTACAAACGGGATGTGTCTCTACGCGGCGCACCTTACGATTTCCGTAGAACCCCGAGTGCGTAATGACATTCGCGATAATTTTTTTTAACTTGCCTGATTTTTTAAGTGCTTCTTCATGTTTCAGATGAACTGCCAGAATATTTCACAGACCTGAAGAAGTTGATCGAAGACACCTACGAGATGAACAACCAGACGGCCGTCACGTTTGTCGCTCATTCCATGGGAAACCTCTTCGGGCTGTACTTCCTCCAACAACAGACCACCGAATGGAAAGGGAAATACATGCAGGGTTTCATAGCTTTGGGAGCGCCATGGGCTGGCGCAGCGAAAGCCATCAAAGCTTTCGCAACCGGTAGATACATTTTTTCAGTTTAATTCTCTTTTTTAGTTCTGACTAAAAATGTCTTACTTTTCCTGTAGGCGATAATCTGGACGTCGCCTTGATCAGTGCCTTTCGTGTGCGTGCCGAGCAGCGGACCAACCCGAGTTTAACGTTCATTATGCCGAATGCCGAATCGAAAGTGTGGACCCACAAGCGCATCTTCGTTTCGACGCCGGCGAAGAACTACTCGTTGGCGAATATGGAGGAATTTTTCGTTGACCTGGGATATCCGGAGGGTTGGGAGATGTACCAACGCACCGCGAATATATTGAACTTGAAACCACCAGGAGTGCCGGTACGAAGAGTAGACAGCCAGACAGACAGACAAACAGACAGCCAGCCAGACAGACAGGCAGGCAGGCAGGCAGGCAGGCAGGCAGGCAGGCAGGCAGGCAGGCAGGCAGGCAGACAGACAGGCAGACAGACAGACAGACAAAC
>LRSR01007515.1:0-30774 GCA_001579985.1 Hypsibius dujardini
ACGGAGAAGAGGAGCACGCAGAATTGCAGTCCGTTGCATGAAGAGTTGGAACATGAAGGTACGGCAGTCAAATTTGGTCGAATTCGGCGACAGACAAACGGACAGACACACAGGCAGATCAGAGACAGACGGACGGACAAACATACCAGAGCAATATTCGTTGACTGGTATTTGTGTTTTATATGAGAAGGCGGCCCACTTGATCCCTACAATTCAGAGAAGATGGCCGAATTCAAACTGTTATTCCAAGATCGCTTCCTATTGGATCCGGCTGTGATCCAGACGGATGAGTCGTCTCAAAAAATTGTCAAAGGCAAAACCATAATTAAAATGGACGGTCATCGCTACAAAGTGGAGGACCACTTGGGTGCGGGGCAATACGCCACCGTCTACTCGGTCCGTTGCCGCAGCGATGCTGCGATGGCCTGGGCGTTGAAGGTGCAGGTCCAAGAGGGCTGGTGGGACTACTACATTCACACGGAGGCACGTCGACGGATTGAGGCGTTGCCGGACAGCGGTCGCTACCTGGCGCACATCATCGGGGTGCAGCAATTTCAGCGGCTGAAGGACGGCGGTAGCTACTGCTTTCTGCCCTTGTTCGACCAAGGCACGATTGTCGATCTGATCAATATCTTCAAGCGCAGCAACGGTGACAAGAATATTCCAGAGGTATTAAGCCTATGCGAAGTTTTAATTAGTTTTCTCAAGTCAAATTGAATAAGTATTTTAGTTCCTGGATCTGATATTTTTAATTTTATTTTGTGAAAATTGAAATCAAGTCTTTTATTAAATTCGATGCTGTTTTCTAACCGATTCTCCTTTTCCAGCTCCTGGCCATGAAGCTCGCCGTAGACATCCTCCGTGCCGTAGAGGCGCTCCACTCCGTCAACATTATTCACGGCGACATCAAGTCCGATAATTTCCTCCTCCGGAGCCTAAAAGACCTGTTGGACGTGAAAACGCCAGAGGAATTCCTCGCTCTCCCGACCGCCATCCTCACCGATTTCGGCTGCGGCATCGACATGGACCTCTTTCCGCCGGCCGTCACCTTCTCCACCCTCCGCAAGGGCAAGTCGACCGCCGGCCACGACATCCTCCAATCCAAGCCGTGGACATTCCAAATCGATTATTTCGGTGTGCTCGACGTGATCCATTCGCTCCTCTTCAACGACTATATGAAGGTTCGGGATAGACTTTTAAGGGGAAAAATAAATTTGCCCGTCGGAATAGAGAAGTAAAACTACACTAAAAGGCTATTAAAGTCAGGTCTTAATTACAGGTCTTGGTGATTTCTTTTTATATACCTGAATTAACTGAAAAAAACAACTTTTTAGTCAGTAATTTAAGTTTTCTCGTCCCCAATGAAGGTGTACGAGGAACGCGGGATCTGGCGCATCTCCAAGAGCTTCAAACGCAACTGGTCGGGCATCTGGGCGGCCACCTTCCAACGACTGCTCAACGTGCCGTCCTGTCAGGAGCTGCCGCGGTTAGCCGACATCCGGCAGCAGTTTGAGGAAGAGGCAATGCGACTGTTGCAGAGCACAGACATTGAGCGGTTCGCCCGCACAATCCGGGTCAGTGTATTCATGCAGCGCAAGAGTTGCTTCATTGCGCGATAACGTGATTATTACCTCGATTTGTTCCATATTTGATGGGGAAGATTTTGTAGGTTTTTTTAAAGCGGGACCTTATTTTTCTTCGTTTGCTCCTTTTTATCTGTGAGTGTGTACAGCTCAACGCGTTTGTGCTTCGTACTGCCTCCCGCCTATCTCTACCATGTGGCGTTATTTTGATAGTGGATTTTGTATTCCAAAACATGCATCCGGAACAAATGTTTTCTGTACTCGTACAGTACGACTGTATGTTTGTTTTGATTTAGTTGAGTGACTGCCAGCAGAACGATTCCGTCTGATTGTCTGTTCGGGTGGCCGACCAGCCTGTTTAGAGTTTTCGCCGTTTCTGCATCGTATGCTATGACTGGACCATCTTATTTCATGATGATTGCGTTGCCCCTGACAGACGGACAGACAGACAGACAGACAGACAGACAGGCAGACAACAGACAGGCAGACGACAGACAGACAGACGGAGACAGACAGGCAGACAGACGGACGGACTGAGAGACAGAGAGAAAGAGGATCACACACTCTGATTGGCGATGTACAAAATTGGGATTCTCTTTGGCAGCTTGTTTTTTTTCTTCACAAAGGAGTTTCCTGGTTTTTTTTGGTAGTATTGTAAAACACCAATTTTCATAGCCAGACACATGTAGTCATTCAGTTAGCCTTGATGGACTTCTGCAAGTTGACTTTAGCCGTCGGGGCACTCTGATAATCGCACAAGTAACGAAACATCGTCTTGACAATCGCCTCTTTTTCCTTCCAACCCAACTGCGAAATATCTTCATGGTCGGGGATCTCCAGTGGCCGATACTTACTCAGCGACGGGTTGACTTTTACCGATCTTGACAGCTGGAACGCCGGGTAGGGTACTTTATCTTTCCAGGCACGTTTCAAGCGATTATGGTAGGATCGAACTGCCCGTTTGTCTTCGCGTTGTAGCTGGCGGACTCTGTGCGCTTTTATGGCATGGAGTGAGGTCATGATGAAACGCTGGACGAGTTCGTGGTTGGAGGTGGTGTCTTTGACGGTCGACCGGAGCTTGCAGAGTTCGTGGGACAACGCCTTATTGGTGTTCTGAAGGACGGAACCACTCAGAACTGGAAACGTGAGCCTTTGCACTGGTTGTCTGTAAATTTGTCCGTCTGCCTGCCTGCCTCTCTCTCTGTCTATCTGTCTGTCTGTTTGTCTGTCGGTCTTTTTGTTGGTCGGTCCTGTCTGTCTGTCTGTCTGTCTGTCTGTCTGTTTGTCTGTCTGCTTGCTTGTTCTTACCTTTAACCTTAGAATCTCTTTATCTCTCTCGTAGAAACTGTGCTCGATACTGTGGAACACCTTCTCTGAGTCTGTCTTCAACTGTGCCAACGCCGCACCATGCTCCTTCTCCATACACTCCGTCAGTGTCTGCAAAGTCTTCAGCCGCATCTTCGATCTATTGTACTCCCTCAACCGGCCCTCACAGGCCGCCACCACCGAATCATGCTCCAACACACAATCATCCAACAGCTGCTGGAGCTGCTTCACATCCTCCCGGTTCTTCCGCACATCGTTGCAGACCCATCGAAACAGCTCACTCAACCGGTCCGTCTCGTCGCTCAATTTCAAGGTTTGTTGTGCGATATTCTCCTTCGCAGCAACACAGCCTTGCTTGGCCAAATCTTCCAGCGCGGCCTGGGAGTCCTCCTGGGCCTTGCGCTGGGCTTTGCACCGGAACTCCTCCGCCTGCATAACCGCTTTACGGTGTTTCTTTTCGTTGTTATAGACGCTGTTGCGCAGTTCGTCCACGGATAGCTGCATCGCGTCACGATCTTTTTCCAGTTTCCGGAGATCGATGTGTTCGAGCGCTAGGTCGTACAGTTTGTGATCACGTTCTAAAAAATATTAACAAAAAATATTAATTCTTATTTGGACGACGAAAAACAGCAACTAATTTTGAATATTTTTTACAACGCTTCCTGAATATTTCATTACAGACAGATAGGCAGGCTATGAAGCAGCCAGTCAGGCAAATATGCGGACAGGGATAACGACTGCGAGACAGACACACAGACCGACCGACAGACTGACAGACCGGCAGACAGACAGACAGACAATCAGACACACAAACAGACAAACAGACAAACAGACAGACAGACAGACAGACAGACGGACAGACAGACAAATAGACAAGCAGGCAGGTAGACCGGCAAACACATAAGCAGACAGACTGAATGACAGACTGATAGAGAGACAGACCGGAGGCACGGGTTTATATTAAAATCGTTGTTTCTGTTTAATTGACTAAAAACGATCTCGACGTATTTTTATTTCGAAAATTACCAGCTAATTTTTTCTCGAGATCTGCAATGATTACTTTATTCTTCTCCTCTCGCAGTCGCAAATGTGCATCCGCCTCTTCCTGCGCCGTCCTACACTGCTCCTCCATCGCCAGCACTCGATTGTGTAATTTCACACTACGGTCCGACAGGAATCGCACCGAAATGTCTGCATCGGCCTCACTGGTCGTCAGCAGTTTCTCCAAGAAAGCATTCGTATCGTGATAACGCGTGGCCCGGTCCACCACCGTCTTTAGGCTCAGCTCCACTTCGTCGCAGGCCCGCTCCCAGACCTCATCCTCCAGGGCGGCTTCCGCGTCTGCGGCCGCAATCTCCGCGCGTGCCATCTCTTTGGCATGTACCATGCGAGTCGGCATGATTAAGCCCACGGGGAAAACTGTCCGTATATGACCGACGGGAGGGTCTGGTATGGTCACCGGCTGCACTTCCTGCCAAGGGTCTGCACCGTAGGGTAAGCCAGGCATGACCAGAGGCTCATCCGGTTTGTCCTTCTTCCCTTTTTTCTTGCCTTTTCCTGATTTACTCTTCCCTTTCTTTGAACCCATTTTTTTGAAAGAACTAAACATTAAACTTGAATCCGAATAAAATAGGGATTTACGTTCGCTTTATACGCAAGCCAGTTATTGCTTAATTAGTTTGCAATGGGATTTTCGTTGCTCAGCGCTGCGAAACGATAACCGAGTGACCACACATGTCGGATGATATCGCCGCTTATGGAAACGTGTTCGCGGGATGAACATGTGTGCTGATCGGCTCATTGCGAGGGTGGTTCGCTGTACATGATCATAACACGGAACCGTGCGTGGTCAATCCTACCGGTAAAGGGGATCAAATCGGCGTTCCGGTATCATTATTGTAGTCGGATCGGATGAGTGTGTGATATTTCCCGCACGGCACAACCAGTTGTTTGCGGATGATGTCTCCACTGCCGTTCACAATGTAAATCTCATAAGTCTGTCTGTCGTTCTGTCTGTCTGTTGTCTGCCTGCCTGCCTGTCTGTCTATCTGCTGTCTATCTATCCGAATGTCTGTCTGTCTATATGTCTGTCTGTACGTGGGTCTATGTGTCTCCTTGTCTGTTTGTACGTCGGTCTATGCGTCTCCTGGTCTGCCTGTGTGTCTACTTGTCCGATCAGTTGTAGTGTCTGCGTGCCCCGACTTAACAATTTTTTATAAGCTGCCCATCCGTCTATCTTGCATCATATTTAAAACTGAATCTCGTATTATCTTAACCGCATCTGTGTCGCTTTTCGGCTATATCATAGAGTCATTTGCGGTCGTTGTCTATCACATTACCCCCAGATCAAGCACCACCAAGCCTCCCATCGCATTCTCATACCGGTAGCTTCATCAGGTATACTGTATAGACATCGCGTCAACGGATTCGGTATCAGACGCGCGTTATTCAGCAGACACTCAAAGCACAAAAAAATGCCCCAAAAGAAATTGGTCACTTGACCACTGAGGAATGTGCGCACTACCCCGGGGGTATGTGGTCAGAGGGGAATTTCCCCCCCCCCCGCTCAAACGCGATCAGCATTCAACACACTGCTCTTCGGGTTCACACACAGTTGCCGCTCACTGGTCAAGCAGCAGTAATTTGCGACGCAATTACTCCAAGTGGTAGCATGCACACCTTGGACACTGTGCGACAATCTCACACAGACAGCCACTCTCTTTCTCTCTCTCTTTCCGTTACTTACAGTCAACATCAGTGCGGAGCGCTCTCAACCCACAAAGCAAATTTTAATCCCCCAGCTACTTAAGAGGAGGCATTTTTTAATTTTCTTTCTGGTTAGAGTGGTTATATGCGTAATATATAGTTAAGGCATTGATTGTGTCTGTGTGAACGTGGTGTGCGGTTGTGCGGAAGCACGACCGATTTGTATAGTGCGTATGTATTGGTCATCTCCTCTCTAGTCTCGATCTCCACCCCGAACTGTAAGTCAACCCTAACGACGATTATTCCCTCCACAGCGAGAGAGATAGACCCCCTCAACTTGAATCGCGGCTGTGTTTTTTCCCCTCTCTCCTCCGGTAATTAGGCTCGCCTGTGAACTCTTGAGCTGCGGCACTTACGACATCGCCGCCTCTTAACCTGGGCTGGTAAGAAAAGAGAAAGACCTGTTGTCGGATGTAAACTATAAGAGCGGGGAGCGCATCCTTTCATTGTCTCGCCCCTTGTGTGTTAGTTAGTCTTAAGTCTTAAGCCGGCAATATTTTTTTCACACTCAGTAAGCGATAGGCAACTGATCTCCAACTGGGTTTGGCAATAATTTTTTCATTTTTCTTCACACACCACAGCGGAATTATCAGCATCATATATTGCAGTCAGCCACAGGCGCTTTTTAAAGAAGCGTGACACACTCACATCCCCCTTCAACAGCATGGAACTAAGGACAATATTAGCAAGTGTTGCCTATGTGTTTTTTGCCCTTTGTGTGGCTTCCTGCTTTGGATCGTACGGCAGCGGGGGCGGCGGTTACGGTGGCGGCGGTTACGGCGGCGGTGGCGGAGGCTATGGTGGGGGTGGATATGGCGGCGGTCAAGGAGGGTTTGGCGGGGGCGGTTTCGGCGGCGGACTCGGCGGACTCGGCGGACTAGGCGGACTCGGTAAGTTTTGTGACTGTTGATAAGAGTCGGCAGGGAGGACAGGCACGGTGAGCAGACACGGTAAACCGAAGTTGATGTTGTAAATCGGCAGAAACGCCAAGCCAGGTAGACAGATAGACAGACAGACACTGCGACAGAATGTCAGGCAGACAGACAGACAGACATATCGACAGACAGGCAAAGAGACAGACAGACCGAAAGACAGACAAACACAGACAGACATATCGATAGACAGGCAGACAGGCAGATAGGCAGACAGACAGACAGACAGACAGACAGACAGACAGACAGACATACAGACAGACAGACAGACAGACAGACTGAGGTCTTCCTCGTCGTTTATTAGGAGGCTTGTCTGAATCTGTGGCCCGTGTTTGTGCTACTTACAAGGAGCTCTTGCCGTAATTTACATATATACTTTTCTTTTTCTAGGTGGGTTTGGTCTTGGCGGGCTAGGCGGAGGTCTTGGACTAGGTCTTGGCGGATTCGGTCTTGGAGGTTTATACAGTCAGTAGGCTCGCTTCTGTATACGCCTCAAAGACTTGCCTAACCCATCCCCTAATTTTTGTCAGGTCCGTTCGGTTTATACGGTGGTCTAGGCGGTATTGGACTCGGACTCGGCGGCCTAGGCTACGGTGGACTTGGGCTTTTCGGATAAAACCGCCAGGGTGCAGATCTCAAAATTATGCCCTGGGCACATGCGCTCATTTGATCATGCGAGTGGAGAACCCACGCGGAAGACAACAGGAAGAACGGAAGTTTTGCGATACCAAAAGTGTGTGTCAGTGTCAGTGTGTGTATGCTCCTTCCCGCCCCTGTTTAGCATGATGAAAGTTCTTTAATTTATGACGCGTATTTTAAAGCGGGTTGATCTGCCGCGGTGTGTTGGGATTATTGTCAGATCAAGAGGCGTAAAGTGCGTGTAAACCAACACAGTCTTCCATTGTCCTTGACTCGTATAGAGAGAGATGAGGAGTGCGAACGCGCGGCGCCCCAGAGTGCGCCATGCTAATTTGTCGCGTGCTTCGGTAAACACCACTTTGGGCGCGGACCTCCGTTCGGACGGCGAGACATCCGGTCCGCTGATGATGAGAAAGAAATCAATCGCTTTACATTGCCAGAGCGCCCTCTACAATTCCCTAAAACCAGTGCAATCACGTAGCAGCTTTGTATTTATCACAATACGGCCTGTAGATAAAAGTTGTAAAGCGAAGCAGGCTTCAAGTTAACAGCCAGTTTTGGTATCGAAATGACACCGTGAGAGGCCTTAAACCAAAGGGGAGTTTTCGATGTTTTAAACCATTTTGATCCATCAATCAATTTAAGTTTTTGCTGGACACGCCGACGAAGCGTTTTCAAGGGAGTTTACGTAGCAGTTTTATCTTCGCATAATACGGCCTGCAGACAAAAGTTGTAAAATAATACAGCCTTCAACTCATTAGCGAGCATCGGGACAGAATAGGCACCACGAGACGCGTTAAACTCAGTAAAATGAAATTGTCCATGTTCTGCAGCAGTGTAATCCATCAATCAACGGCAGCGTTTACTGTGCAAACCGGCACGGCGTTTCCCATCGAAACCTGAGATTACGGTCTACAGAATCTTTTTAAAATTTACTTTCGGAGTACAGTAATTCATTATTCCCTACCTTTCCAACATCACTTAATTCCAATCATTCACGAGACTGGGTAAATGTACGCAATCGTACGAACCAACTAGCGGTATGGGGTCAATATTTTTTAATTGTGCGGGAAACTAAACCAATCATGCAAATCAATGAAACGTGCAGAACGTGCAGAACGTTCACAACCTAAATCAATCAATCTATGGGGACCGCCAGCTACCCTTGACTGTCCGATTACAATGCTACGAGGCGGATCCATTTGGAAGTTTCCCTGGGCTAGAATCAGCTGTTTTGAGTCGCACTCTCAGACTTTTCAGAAGTCGCGCGAATTTTTTCACACACCCTTATCAAAACATGGTCGTTCCATTGTGAATGTGAAATGCCTGAGAAGATTGTTGATAAAATGACACGCTATCTTTCATCGTCAATTGCCCTTGGCATCTTTCCATTCCTGCAGCGATATGAGCAGCAGCAGTAGTGCATCTCAGCGTCTTATCAGCGTGTCTGAACGTCTGGCAGGCCTTCGAGCCGCCCGTCGTCTGTCCACGGAGAAAATCATCACGAAGCAGAAAAATTTGTCTGCCACTGCCACTTCACCGATAAAAAGCCCCCATATCCCCCGTCATTCCTTCTCGTCTCCCGTAGCCTTCTACACCGCTGCGATGGATTACCAGCCATTTCCCAACTTCGCCACGACCGCCATTCATGTGGGCAGTGAGCCGGATCCGAATGGTGAGAGAGAAAGGCGCTACACACCTGTTGCAACCTTTTACTTAAAATTCTCATTTTTCGCTGTGAGTCTTTGGTTGATTGTTGATTGATTGAAGCGAATGATCTTTCGGTTGATTGATTTGATTGATTTGATTGACTTGATTGAATTGACTGAATGGTTTCGGCAGTTGACTGACTTCTTCCATTTTGCAATTACACATTTTTTACTGAATTTTTTTGCGTGTTACAGTATTGGTGAATTCTGTACAGATTTATTTGACCATTACTAGTAATGCAAATGGGTCGTTGATTAACAAATTACGGTTTATCGTTATGGGCCCCGATTGATTTTTGATTGACTCGACCATGTCGGTTTTTCTTGCTTGATTGAGTTCTGTTGGGACTTTTTGAAATTTAATAACACATTTAATTTGTATTTTTGCGTATGTGGTTTTGGCTGAAGGTGAAGAGTCTTTCGCTTTTCGCCCACTTATGACTCCATTTATGTATTAGTGGATTTATTCGTCGTTAAGTGGAGCGTTGATTGATTTATTGATTGATTGATTGATCTATTGCCGCATTTGTTTTTCATTAATTTTTCATTTCTAGGCTCCGGAGCAGTTGTGCCGCCAATTTCCTTGTCGACCACCTTCAAACAGGCCGCACCGGGACAGTTTAACGGGTTCGATTACTCGCGATCAGGAAATCCGACGAGAAACGGCTTGGAGGAGACATTGGCGGCTCTCGAGAATGGGAAATATGGTGCGGTTCTTTATTGATTGATTTGATTGATTTGATTGATTACTGTACGTAGCGTAACGGGAAGATCAATTCATCGACCGATTGCTGCTTCATTGCTTGTACAGGGCTGTGCTTCAGCAGTGGACTGGGAGCGATGACGACTATCATCCATCTCTTGACGGCTGGTGACGAGATTATCAGCATGAATGACATGTACGGTGGGAGCAATCGCTACTTTCGGCATGTAGCCTCGAAGGACGGCCTGAAGGTGAAGCTTGTCGACTGCACGGATCCCGTGAAGGTGAAAGCAGCCCTGACGGAGCGGACCCGTCTTGTCTGGCTCGAGACACCGACCAACCCGACGATGCGTGTGGTAGACATCCAGACCGTGTCTGACCTGGTTCATGCTTACAATAAGGACATCATCGTGGTTGTTGTAAGTTCTTATCGTAAGATAGGCAAGGAGAAGCAGGTAGTGAAATTATCAGACAACGTAACGACGCTGACAAGAAGGAAGGAAGACATACCGACAGATGGGCAAACGAGCTAGCAGGCAGGCAGGCAGGCAGGCGGACAAACAAACAAACAAACAAACAAACAGACAGACAGACAGACAGACAGACAGACAGACAGACAGACAGACAGACAGACAAACAGACAGACGGTAACTATACTGTAGACAAAAACACTCCGTCACACCGACAAAAAGTGAAAATGCGTAAATATCTACATGTCGCATTGTTTTTGTTTCTCAGGATAACACATTCATGTCGTCGTACTTTCAACGACCGCTAGATCTGGGCGCTGATATCACTCACCACTCGTTGACCAAATACATGAACGGCCATTCCGACGTGGTGATGGGCTGCGCAGTGCTGCACGACGAAGCGCTGTACAAGCGGCTGAAATTCTTGCAAAACTCCATCGGTGCCGTGCCGTCGGCATTTGATTGCTTCTTGGTCAGCCGCGGTTTGAAGACCCTGCACATCCGGATGCGGGAGCACATGAGCAGCGGCTTAGCGGTGGCGCGGTTTTTGGAGCAGCATCCGTGTGTGGAGAAGGTCCTCCATCCAGGCCTGAAATCCCACCCGCAGTATGAGCTAATGAAGAAGCAGTGCCGCGGCGGGTACAGCGGGGTGTTTTCGTTCTACATCAAGGGCGAGCTACAGGAGGCTCGAGAGTTTTTGAAGAACTTGAAGGTTGGTTTGTTTGTTTACTGTCATTGCTGTCTTGGATTTGTGGGTACGTCTGCCTGCCTTCCGGTCTGCCTGTTTGTTTGTCTGTTCATGTGTCGGCCTAGGTATTTGTTTACCTGCCCATTTGTCTGTCCGTCTTTCTACCTGATTATTATTTGGCTATATGCCGGCGTATGTGTTTGTCTGTCTTGTCTGCCTGCCTGGCTGTCATCCGTTTGTGTTCATCTTCTCTTGATCCAGATTCTAAAAAGACCCGCCTTATGTTTAGATCTTCACTCTCGCCGAAAGTCTTGGCGGCTACGAAAGCTTGGCCGAACATCCCGGAATCATGACTCACGCCTCCGTGCCGGAGGATGAGCGAGCCACCTTGGGTATCAGCGACACCCTGATTCGTTTGTCGGTCGGCCTGGAAACGGTTGAAGACTTGATCGCTGACATCGATCAAGCTCTCCGCACAGCTGTCTTCCACAAATCTGACGCCGATCATCATGGGAGTGCGAAGGCGACTCTGTAAGTGTCAAGCCGAACGACCCTTCGAGGACATTACCGCAATATGCGAATACCAGGACCACAGCGTACAGCAGCAGCCACTTTTTCTTGACCAACTGTTACAACAGCAGTAACTTGACTTCAAAAAAGCGAGATAAGATAACGTAATAAAAACCAGATGACACATGGCGCGAAACGGCACACTTCAGGCATGAACGTCATAATGTACTACTCTACTGTCGCGATTCTAACGGCCAGCTTAGCCCCGCCTTCCCCCGTGCAAGACTCTGTGACGTCACGGATTCAATTCCAGCCCGGCCAGGGCCCGGGGGTCGTAATTTACTGTTAGGGCCAAAAAAGGCCCTTAGAATCGCGACAGTACAGTACTAAAAGTTACTCTTTCGCCGGACCGCCGACCTTGATGTGTTTCAGCGTTTCCGTTAACTATAAATCGAAAGCATCCGTTTATCGAAAGAGAACTCATTTTCCAGCACCGTACAGTAAAATCGTCGAACCTCTTCAAACTTCTGTATGTTCCGCACGAAAAAGTCCCCGTACCGCGGCGCCACCTTCGTGTCCGCAATGTAAATCATGTCCTTGTCGATGTAAAAGTCCAGCTCCGGTTTACACTGCAGGACTCCATTTAGCGGTGATCCATGGGTATGCACCACATTCGTCATCTTGTGCTGGAAAAAAAAATAAGTTAAGCAATATGACGGCAAAGGGAAAAAGGAACCGTAATCTGTCCATGGCTCCACCCCGTAGACGGTGAGTTACCTTGTAGGTGTACAGGTGCTGCAGCAGGACGTCGTCCTTCATGTCCAAAAATCGTGCCAGCTTTTGAATCGGCATAGAGGTGTAGAGCTTCAGGTAACTGGGGAAGAACAACCGGACATTAGTAATCAGACAATTCCGAGAGAAGTCCGGCATCATCACATTCATAGCCGACATTCCAAAACCACCAACCTCTGAATGGTGAAGACCATGTTTTGGGCAGCGAATTCCTTCTTCAGGATTCCCAATTGATAATTTTGAAAGTCCTAATCAAAACAGAGCCGAGTGTCAGAAAAACGGCCGTACAACATACATACGGTAACGTCAAAGGCTCAATGCTGCTTCAGATTAATTTAAAAGATTGAGACTTCAAATACCAAAACTGGGTTTTATATTTTAAACTAAAACTTAGAATTCAAATTCGATTTAATTCAATTAACAAACTAGTTTAAAAGTTGATGCAAAACATCCAAAGTCCGATAATTATGCAAGTAAATTTGAGAAACATATTTAAAAAAAAAAATTCAGACAGAAAAGCCCGCACCTTCAGACTATTCGGCTGGATGTCATCGTAATTGGTCGCCGGTGTCACAAACTTGGGCAGGCCTTGGTTCAACAACTTCTCAAACTCCTCTTCATCACCCCTACAACAAATGAAAACCCCTATGTCAAAGGAAAGGACGCGACAAACAAAAAGCTCAGCGACGGACGTACGTCTTCTGGATCTTGTTGACACGCTCGCCAAGCTTATCCCTCAGGGAGGAGCTGATGGACTCGTCAATGTGCATCGGATGGAGGATGAGACAGACGGCCAGACAGTTGTACATCTTGTCAATGGTCTTGTGCAGCATGTCCACCTGGTAGGTGCGGCCGCCGGTGGAGGGTGCAAACACCCCAGAGCTGCCGCGGTTAGTGGTCGGCGTGGTGGCGCGCTGCTGGTGGAGCAGCAGGTCGCAGAAGATGCGGATGGCGTCCTGGTAGCGGCGCATCATCATGTAGCACACCCCGACGTGGTAGTAGGTGGTCACCAGACAGGCTTGCAGACCAGCCGCTTGGAGCAGGTGCTGGTCGAAAGAGATCGAATTTAAAAAACAGAACAAATGGATTCACTCACTTTAAAAAGAAAGAGAATCGAGGCAAAAGTAAGACTGAGATTTACCGGTAAGAACTTTACTACAAGGAGGGGGGGGGGGACTTTTAAGAAGCCTGATGCCAGACCATCGTACCCACAGCCTTTGACGAATGAATCTGACGGATCATCCGACCCAAAAGCAGCATCGCACCCCCAGGCTCAGCTGACTATCATACTCAAAGTCCCGTCGGACGATCAGTCTTGCTTGAGCATCGTACTCAATACGAAACGACCCATCGGACCCCCAGCCTCTGCTGGCAATCATACTCCATGCCTCTCGGACCCCCAGATTCTGCTGGTCATCGTACTCCATGCCCCAGCACACTGTTAGCTTTAGCTGGCTCTCGAAACTCAACGTCCCATCGGACCCCCAGTCTCTGCTCGCCATCGTACTACATGCCCCATCGGACCCCCAGTCTCTCACCACCATACTCAACGTCCCATTGGAGTCCCAGTCTTTGCTGAGCACCACACCCAACGTACTCTCCACCCACAAGCGCATTACCTTCTTGCCGAGCTCAACATTCTCCAGGACCTTCAATGCCGAGTGGTAATCGCCAAGCAGGCAGTGCAGTCGCATCAGACTGATCAGGCTGTAGTAGCCCAGCATCTTGTACATGGGGTGATCAGGGAAGTCACCTGTCTTTACCCTCGCGTTAGGATCGCCTAAACGCAAAATGTTATTGCAATAGGTTGCCCGAAATAGGTTGCTGCTCCCTCAAATCGTACCGCCAGCATTATAGACCGCCAGTTGCTCCTGAATCTCGCTCTTCTGCACCAGCTTCAGCCAAATGTTAGTCACAATGTTGACATTCCAAACCTGCGAAGGTACAAAGCACAGGACGTGTTAGTCAGTTGCATCTAATAATGCTCACTGAAGACGTCCCGATCGCGAGCTCACCATGTGTGAACCTTCTGCCCTCAGCTGGTTCAGCTCAAAATTTTGCAGTTTATCCGCCTTGGCGCGAAAGGTGGAGAACTGAGTGAACTGGTACATAAACTCGTCGATGATGTCCCACACCCATTCGTTGGGCAGACCGACGTCCAACGGCTCGTCACGGTCTGCAAAGCCGCACCATTTCCAACTTTAAATCTCAAATCTTTGGAAGGAGATGCCACAACACTCACTGAGGATCGTGTCGAAGATGCTCCAGTAGTTGCCGTACGACTGGAAGCGCTGATCAATGGTCAGTCCTTCCCGCTACAAATAAAGCGATATTCGATATTCCCGATAGCAATATTGCTTCCATAACTTAATGAAGAAAGCCTTACCGCACTTTCGTAGATATGGCGATAGTAAAGTTCCTTATACAGAAGGGTGAATATATGTTCTGGAGAAAAAAGACAACATAAGTCACTAACTCGAATATTTTCGAAAGTTCGGAAAAATCTCGTGGACCGTACCGGGGAGATCTCCGATAATATGTTCAACCACCTCTGGATGGGGCCACGCCCGAGTTTGATAGAAGATTTCGCTGAGGCCGCGGAATCTAATAAAAAGAAGCAAACATAAAACTTCGCTCCGATTTAAACACTAGCTGGAGAAATCAACGAATCGCGTGAGAAAATTCCACGATTCGATTGAGAAAATTCAAACTATTTTTCCTGTTTAAATTATGGTTATGCAACTCGTAATTAAACAAGATGATCTACAAAAAGCAAAAACGTTTCAATGCATCAACTTTTCACGTAGTTTATTCGTGTACCTCGATTCACCCAAACGATTAAAACAGTGAAACCATCATCATTCAATATTGATCGATCAAAATCAACAAGCTATTCATTCGGTTGATTGATCGATTCACTGCACAAAACCCCAGTGACACATCAATCAACGGATCAATCAATGCTCCCAATGCACCATTCAAGTACGACAAATCCACTCACTCTGCTTCATAAAGAACCTGCAACTTGGCGGTGTCGCGGTCTTCGATGGCGTTCTTCAAGTCAGTCAAAAAGTCCCGCACTTCATTCGGAATCTCCGAGTCTTCGTTCGCACCGAGCGGCTCACGATCCCAATGTTGCTGCTGGTAATTGTCGCGCTGCTGATTTCTCCGCTGGCCGCCTCCGCCACCTTGGTATCCCCCACCACCGCCATAACCCTCATTATTGTCATAATTTCCACCGCCGCCGCCGCCCTGGTTGTTGTACCGCTGACGTCCACCCGCCACCGAAGCGAAGGATTGATGGCCGCCGCCGCCGCCGCCGCCACGGCGATTCCGATTATCGTAATTGTCGTGCTGATACTGTAACCACACAACAAGACCCAATCAATTAGAGAAACCAATTTCGCAAAGGAAGGCCAATTGACGTACCGACATAATCCGCAGGTGTGGTAGATAGTTTTAGGGAAAAACGGCTGAGATCTCTTCAACAAGAAAATAACCTCCAGTAAAATATCCCGATTCCGAGAGAGGAGTCCTTCCCCTTTTTGCTGGATCAAATTTCAACAACTCCAAAAGAATTCGTAAAAATTTGGATGGAAGAAATTTGTAAAACAGCTGGGCTAAAAATTCTCCTTGAGCTGAGTGCCACGCTGAGGTCGCCGATTCTGATTTGGAAGTTTGCCTCCAAGCCACGCCTTCTTTCCATTGCGAGCCACGCCTGTTTGAGCACATTCGCCCGTGTCACCTGAGGGTCCAGATGAGAACAACTCAGATATCCTGATTCGTCTTTCCGTATTTTTTTTATCCATTTGCTATTTTAAGTTTAGTTGAGTTCTGATTTCATTAGGATATCTGAGCGCCTGTGGGTAGGGTAATGGTGTAGGGGAGCATCAGGGAGATGACACTCAGTTGTGGGGGGAAATTATTTTGAGAGGTGTTGTGGAAGCCTCAAAAGGGAAGTTACATTTTCTCCGTTGCGTTGACTGGTGTCCTGACTTGAAGTATGGACAACGAGGACACGAAAAGTACGGGATCTTCATCCGAGTCGCTGGAGCAAAAGCATAATCGTCTGCTGACCGAGTTTGCAAAGGTAACGTGGCACACGACGTTTGCTGTGAGTGTTATTGATTGATTGCCGGATTGGCGAGTGATGAGGATGTTCTTTCATATATGCAGCTAATTGATTGATTAAATGAAACACAGCTTGGTTAGTTCACAACTTTCGTGGGCGACCGATTTGTCATTTTGTCAAAGAGGTTAGTTTTACTGGAATGTACTAAAAACAAGTAACAGCCGCAGCCCGGTAGGGATTTCTAAGTACGGCTTGGCACGTACTGTAGCACTTTATTTTGATTGTCGTTTCCGTTTTGGACGATTGATTGATGAATTATTATTTTGCATCTAGATTATTCGGTTCGTGTTTAACACGTTGATTGAGTGATTGGTTACTCACGGTTGTTAGAGCTTTATTTTCCTATCGGAAACATTAACAGATTTTATAGATATTTTCATTCCAGGTACGATCGCAGTTGACAGTCTTGAAGAGCGTAGTGGTGGAAGAGAAGAAATCCGGAACGGAGCTCAAGGTAGAATTGACAATGGATGTGACGTGATTGGGCTGCCTTCGGTGTGACAGTAATTTCGACGAAATTCTATTTTTTGCATAGGATAAAATGCGCCAAAAGGATCAAGTTATCCGCCGACTTGAGCAGGAAACGGAGAGTCTGCGATTCTGCAATGGTCAAATCCAATCGCGACTGGTTGTGCTGCAATCGGATCTGAAAGAGCGGGACGCAAAACCGCAAAAAAATGTACGTGAAAAACTTTATGAAACTGCCAATAAATAATAATGGAAACGGATTGGTTTTTCGATTCTTTCCAAGAGTCGGAAGAAAGAAGCTGCGCCACCGCCGAGCAGCGTCGAACCTTCCTCATACGCTCAAGAGCTCAATGCGGACTTTGTCCAGCTGGTCGAAATCAATGCTCACCTTTCTAGCAAGGTACCAACTAGATCAAACCCCCGAGGGCCAGAGTGATGCACGGAAGGAATGGGTTGTGGTCTGATCGTGGCACAACGGTGTATTGCAGCTCAGCTCTGTCCAGTCGGAGTTCGAGTCGTCAGTGACCAGTCTGGAAGCGAGGCTTCACGCGTCCGAAGCGTCCGCGAAGAAAGCCGCGGCAGAACTGCTAGACTACCGGAATATGTACGAAAGCTTGGAAAGGCGGATCAAGCTGGAGACGGACATCTCCACACAGCGAGAGGTAAGCTTGAAAAATCCAGCAGCGGATCCGGCTGTCGTTGTTGACTATTTAAGGGCTTCCTTTCAGATGGCGGAGTTGAAGTCACGCCTTCAGGACTTGACCAAGGTTAGAGTCAGTGTCCCCTTCTCTGCTTAGTAGTTAGTTCTAGTACTGGTATCGAATTTGCGGATATAGGGAGGCTTATTTTTGCGATTTAGGAGAACGACGACCTCCGCCAAGAGCGCAGTCGCGCGAGAGTGGAAATCGATGGTCTGAACCAGGTTTGAATTGAATTGAAATCTAATTTCGGATTCAGATTGTGTCTGGTGGGAAATACTTGCGAATTTCAGCCCACATGTTATTGTGCTCGTAGACAAAGATGAATTCGGTACAGCAGGCCGAGATCGTCAGACAGTTAACCCAACAGGTGGGTGGTTTTACTATTATACGCATCTCTAGCATTGATCGTCTTTCTTTATTGAAAAACGGTAATCATCGTGGATCCCTTTTCAGATTGATTCGCAAAAAGAGCAACTTCTTCGACTGCAACACGTATGAACGAAGCGGGTTGTTTTATGAGAAGGCCCTTTATTACCATTCCTTTATCATTTTGTCACAGGAAAAGGAGAAGTTCATGATGGAAGCTCAGATGCTCAAATTCAGGAAAGACAACGTCGGCAGTGGCGATCTCACTGCGTCGGATTCCTCCGTAAACCTCGCAGAGGAGTCTGCCAGTCTAGCGGAACATTCGTCCACGCAGACAAGACTAAAGTCGCGTGTAACGACGCTTATTTCTGACTTACAATATGCAGACGGCAAGGCGTTCTACTATCAGGCTGAGGTAATACTGGAATATGAATTGTCTTCAAGACAGACATACAGGCAGACAGACAGGTAGGAAGACAGACATACAGGCAGACAGACAGGTAGGAAGACAGACATACAGGCAGACAGACAGGTAGGAAGACAGACAGACAGACAGACAGACAGACAGGCAAACAGACAGACAGACAGACAGACAGACAAACAGGCAGGCAGACAGACAGGCAAAGAAGCCGGCACATATAGATATACGGGAACTCTCTTGATAACTGAGTTAATCTTACTTTGTTCCAGTGTTCCGCGCTCCATTTACGCTTACAGCTGGCGGAAGAAGACAAGGACCAAACGAAGCTCCACCTGTCCGACGCACAACACCACATTGACGACCTCAAAAAGCAACTCGAAACGACGGTCTTGCAAACCAACGAACAGATGGGTCTTCTCAGTGAACACGTGGCGACCATGAATGAGAAGCTGCAGGACAAAACCGACGAAATCAATAACTTGAAATTTGAATTGCAGCAGGTACAGCTCCAGCCGCCATCAATGAAAGTGAAGCCCAGCAAACCTTCCCGTTAAATGTCCCACCACGCCGTGTCCCAACTCCCGCAAATCCGATTTATAGCCGTTCAGGATTGTTATCCTGATTCTTACCGGTACCATGGTGGCTCACTCCTTGCCTGTTCGGCATTTACATTATTTTTTATATCCAACTGTACACGCGACTCATTCTTCACGTGATTTTTGTATTTCCAACATTCGATTGAGCGGTTTTTATGTATTCCAAAGATTCAGTTTAGTTGCTTTGTTGCGGTTGTTGATGCTGTAGAGTGGCTGCGACTGCTCCATTCGATTAAAGTGCACAAGACTTGAGATCTTCGATCGCGCTCTTACTAGTACAGTAAGTGACAGGAAAACGATGAATGTAGGGTCCGAGCGATGAGCAAAAGGGGTGAGGCAAGGGGTTAGATAAACACAATCAGTAAATCAACCAGGAAAGCTGCACCGCTTGTTCTGTGGTCACTTCAATTCATTTTAAAGTCCCCGATTGATTAGTTGACTGCGTTCAACTAACCCCCTGTCCCATCCCTTTTGCTCATCGCTCGGACCCTCCATTCAACTTTTTCCTGTCGCTTACTGTAGTACTACACTCAAGCAGAAACTCTTCAATTCAATTCGGAATGATTTTACTTTTTAAGAAAAACCCCCGTGACTCGCATTGTCAACTGAGGCGTCACTGTTAGAAGAATTAGAACGCAATCCGTCCAAAATGTAGCGCTTTGAAAAACCCATCATCACTTTCGTGCAAGAAAAGAAATCCGAAACGAAAAACAGCAAATTAATCAATCAACCATACAAGGATCATTTCTTCTTTTTCTTCTTCCCCTCCGCGGACGATTTGGCCGGCGCAGACGTCCCCTCCGCCGGCTCGTCTTCCTTCACCACCGGCTGCCATTTCAACGGATGTTTCCGGTAGGAGCCCCATGGAATGCCACAAACAAGCGCAGCGACGACACTGCCGACGCCGAGCGCGCCGACCGTGTAGGAGAACTGCTGCAGTGCGTATCCCGCGACGAATCCGACCGCGGCGAAAAATAAAATAATCCTCTGATACAGCCGTTCGGCCACTTTTTGGCCTTCATAATCCATGTAGACCCACTCGAACTTCAACCACTGCGGCAGTTTGATATCCAGGCCCAGCATCTGCAATGGGGAAGAAGTTTTGTAAAATTCAGAGACGTCCTCGAAAAATATTAAAATTCCACGTTTCAGACCACCAAACGCACACACAATGCACAAACCTTCGATGGCGGGAGTTTGTTGATTTTAGATTGATGGATCGGTTCAGTGCACACAATGGAAGGAACTTGTACGAGATTGCAGCCGAGGAGAGGAGAGGAGAGAGAGGAAACTGTTCTTTGACGGAAAACGTAAACAAATTGCAATATAGAGTGAGGACCCTGGGGGGGGGCAAACTAGGAAAGTAGGCGGGCCGGGCCAATCGGAAAGCGTTGCCTGGGGTCTATCGCCACGAGTTTGTTTTGTGTCTGACGTGTGTGACGTGGCTCCTTCCTTGTTCATGCATGGAATGGTTAAAGAATTTTAAATTTTGTTTCGCGAAAAGAATGTGGTATTGATTTGGTCTGCCTCATTTATGGTTTTAGATAAAAAATTTTATCCGTCCCGTTTTCATCGTGGGTCGTTTCATAAGACCGCATAGTTTGATTACTATTTGCACCTCATCATCGGATTGATTGATTGATTGTCTCAGGCGTGATCATGAAGGCTTTAATTCTCGTCGGCGGATACGGAACTCGCTTGCGTCCGCTGACACTCAGTCGTCCCAAGCCCCTGGTGGAGTTTTGCAATAAACCCATGCTCTATCATCAAATTCTGGCACTACATGAGGTGAGATTTGAAAGACGCAAACAGAAAGCAGGCGGATATGGGAAAATTGTTGGTTACTTACGTAGAATTGGTCGTTGATTGATTGAGGGTTGGCGCTAACACTCTTGCTGCCGATCGACTTGATTGCTTGTTCACAGTATTCGTTGGGCATTGAGGAGAATGTCATTCGATACCGTTTGAAATACCTTTTTAGAATAATTATGCGTCATTTTATTTTTTTTACGTTATTTTCGGGCTAACGAATCAATTTTGCACAAAGGAGAAGGAAAAGGGCCATCAATTAAATGAAACCGCAGTCATTTAATCATTCAATGTACTCATTGATTGGTCGTTAATATTTTTCGGAGAACAATATTTTCCATTTATTTGAAATTCATCTATTCACCACGTCCAAGTGTTGATATTCATTTGTTTTTTTATGTCATGTGAAAATTCTGCTGATAATAACATCCATCGGCAGCAATTATGTTCTAGCAATGCTATTTTCCAGGCAGGAGTCACGCACATCATTTTGGCGGTCAGCTATCGCGCTGAAATGATGGAGAAAGAGCTAACCGATCTCGCCAGCAAGGTATGAATTTTTTCACGAGCCGGCAAACATGCAGACAGTCGTGAACAACAAGCAGGCTGGTGGGCAAGATAGGCTGGCCGGAGTTGAGATTGATAAACAATCAGGCAGGCAGGCAGGCAGGCAGGCAGGCAAGCAGACAAGCAGGCAAGCAAGCAGACAAGCAGACAAGCAGGCAGACAAGCAGACAAGCTGACAGACAGACAGACAGACAGACAGACAGAGACAGAGACAGACAGACAGAGACAGAGACAGACAGACAGACAGACAGTCAAACAGGCTGATAGGCAGACGGGCGGACGGGCAAATTAAGAACTGACGGACAAACTGGCAGACGGACCGGGAAGACAGACCAATAAACAACCGGCTGACAGATATGCATCCGATGGCCAAGCAGGCAGGCATAGACTGTAAGTACAATACAGTAGTTCCCGTTCGTTTTCTTCCAGTTGGGAGTAAAAATGACATACTCATTGGAGGAAGAGCCTCTTGGCACGGCTGGCCCGCTGGCCTTGGCTCGCGACTACCTGGAAGGAACAGAGCCATTCTTTGTCCTGAACAGCGATGTTATTTGCGACTTTCCTTTCAAAGATATGATTGCATTCCACACGAATCACGGAGCCGAGGGCACCCTCGTGGTACGTTCCAAAATCTTTGTGCTTCTAGCTCTTCTTCTCTCTAAAGGAGAGCACCCACCATGCTATTACGGCGGCGCGGGAGAGTGGCATTGTGTGTGTAACGAGCGCATAACCAAAATTCTGCTCCCGGCAGGTAACGACTGTCGCCGAACCGTCAAAGTACGGAGTGGTTTTATATAACGAAATTGGCCGGATAGACAGCTTTGTTGAGAAGCCGCAGGAGTTTGTGTCCAACAAGATCAACGCCGGCCTGTATATGCTCAGTCCTAGCGTGCTGAAGCGGATTCCATTGCGGCCGACGTCCATTGAGAAGGACGTGTTCCCCGGGATGGCCGACCAGAAGCAGCTTTATGCAATGGAACTTAAAGGTTCAAGCGAAAGCCAACTAATAAAATAACCGTCATGTTGTTTTGTTTTCCTTGTCTGACTGGAGTTTGCCAATTTCTGTCTCTTTGTCTGCCTATGTGTCTGTCTATCTGTTTGCCTGTCTGTCTGTCTGTCTGTCTGCCTGTCTGCCCGCCTGCCTGCCTGTCTGCTAGACTTTGTCTCCCTATGACCGTTGAGTTGTAAGTTTGTGTTACCTCTATCGAGCAGGTTTGAGTGACTTGTTCTTTTACGTATCGTGTTTTCAAACCACAGGTTACTGGATGGACATCGGTCAGCCCCGGGACTACCTCACAGGCATGTGCCTCTACCTCACGAGTCTCCATCGCCGGCAGTCCGGCGAGCTCTCCACCGGTTCGCAATTTGTCGGCAGCGTTCTTGTGGTTAGTTGCAGTGACGTCGTAAAGCGGACATCCGTGTCGCGTTGTGGCACGTAATTTCTAATAGCCCTGCTGATTACGCTTCACTCTCCTTCTACAGCACGAGACAGCGCAGATTGGGCAGAACTGCCGGATCGGACCGAACGTCGTTATCGGGCCGAACGTCATCGTCGAGGACGGCGTCCGGGTCCAACGCACCACCCTCCTCGGCGGTAGTAAAGTTCGTGCATATTCAATGCTCAACGACTGCATCATCGGCTGGAACTGCGATATCGGCCGGTGGGTCCGGATGGAGAATGTCTGCGTGCTAGGGGAGGACGTCCTGGTCAAGGATGAGCTCTACATCAACGGCGGCTTCATTCTGCCGCATAAGGAAATCAAAGTGTCGGTCCTTGAGCCGCAAATTATCATGTAGTGAATAGGAGGCTGTCTCTAGGGCGCTGAGCCGGGCTCAAATGCACGAGAAAATTCCAGGGAGATTTGGTTTTCAACGAGTTTTTAGTTGTTTTTTTAGAAGGATTATTTCCAATAGTCACACCTTGCCTTAGTCTGTTTTCATGCTGCATGCAAGCCAGTTGTGGACTAAATTAATCAACTGCATTTTTAGCCATTTTCATAGGCTTGTTAACTGAATCGTCAAATATTTCAGCACGAAAATGCAAGAATATGATGATGGAAACTTCTCGATCGATCGTTTTTAATTTGTCCGCCAATATTAAAAGAGATAATCCAAAGGGATTCACTTTCTTGGAGGAAGAGTGACCGGAGCGACCGCCGTGGACAGGCGCTTCCGGGATTTGCGGAAAGTCTCCGGGCAAATCACCTCATGCGGTCCGATCGGCACCATCAAACAGTCCGCGGCGCTCCACGACATGACCACGCCCAGCTTCGCGTCTCCCGTCACGTCCAACTGCACCGGCGAATCCAGCGTCACTACCCGCGCCAAAAGGAGGTCCCGCACGGCAAAGTAATCCTCCAGTTCAATGAGATGCGGATTCAGCGGTTCAATGTGTTCCATCCGGAGGACCGCGTTGATGGGCTCTTCGAGGTTCTCCCCCGCAACCGTGCGAATCACGCATTGCACCTTTACAGAACACAACGAAAACAGCTTTAACAAACGGCGCTTTGACCGACTAAAAACCCGGTTACTGGGCAGCTGATTGCTTGAAAGTTCTAGGTTAGTTCGTTCGGCTCGTCTGAAAAACTAAACAAAATGAGTCATTGATTGATTGATTGATGAACTGATTGTATTGCACAGCATATCCCTGCCATATTCCCAACGAAGTCATTATTACTGACTAATATAACTATGGCAATCAATAAAAAATAAAATAAACAGCGAAAACCTCTTGTTTAACTTCCCAACCAAGAAGAGAAATCAAAGTTCGTTATTCAATATCTATTTGTGAAGGAGGCTAAATATGGTGATGCGTTGTAATGCTTGATTGAAGTATTGACTTGCAGAAGTTAACGCTGGAGCTATATGTTACAATCGATTGATCGAGTAGTTGATTGATTGAAGATCAAACAGGTATAAATAAAAAACTAAGCAGCCAACCAACCTCCAGCACGTCCACGGCAGTCACTTCGGCGATGACAATGTCTCCGCTCTTTGGCAGCGTGGTGTTAATGTGAAGGGCATGCGGGCACTTCGGGCGGGTGACGCTGATCTCGATGCGATGGTCGTTTTCGTTGTGTCGCGGCTGGACCGTCACTGTGCCCAGGTAGGCCGACCGAATGCGCCGGTTCTCTGTCCACACACCTGCGCGACCCTTGACGGAAGCGCCACAGATGGCGAGCACTTCACCCGGCGCGACGCTCTTCCCGGAGTAGACGAAGACTTTACCGGCCTTCGGGATGGATATTTTGTGGAAGGATTTCTGCGGCTGTTCCTGCTGGGACGGTGACACGGCCATTGTCGAGATTTAATCAGTAATACAAATTGAAATATTATTGTTGCCACTTTTACATCACTTGAAAAAAATCCGATAGCATACTGGCTCTGGAATGATTCAAGAGTCTCAGACCATGAAATTATCAGGAAGACGAAAAACCTTCGGGAAAGAATTTATTTATTTTCACTTTTGAAACCGAACCAGACAGTTATAATGGAACGTCAGACTCCAGTAAGAGAACATCAGAATCCAGTAACAAAACGATATAGAGAACAGTAATAGGATCACTTAACGCGAGAATCCAGTATGAGGGAGGGGTCTTAGAATGGGCCACCCGGGAATCAAAACTTTCAGACAGGTTATGGCTATCGTCAAGATCTTAAACGACCGAAAATAATTGATAACTTTGGTGGAACGCGTATCAGAAATGAAAAAAAGTTGTGGGGAACATGTTTAAAAAACGAAATAATTGAACGGTGGGAAATAGCTCACTGTAGAGGTCGCTGACTATTCGGTGGCGCACCTGTTTTCGATTAATTTGCGACAGAGCGCCCCCTGCCAACCGGTGGCCCATTCCAGAGCCATTCCTTCGTAACGAAATGCTCCAGCAATGGATCAATCAAGCGACGGCCAGGGTCCAGGACTCACTTATTGTATACTTGGAGTTTTATGTACTTTTGATCACATGCCACTTGTCAGTGGTAGATTCCTGCTCCTTGCTCTAAGCTGTAGCTAGCTCAGCCAAGAATTGAACCTCGAAGCTCGTGTGCTATTGTGCATGTATGGGTAGTGACGTTCATAGTTGCCTGATTGGCGGTTCGACTATTGCGCCTGTGCGAAAGTTGGAAACTCCTCCAGTGTGGTCATAGAATCAGATAGATCAGGGATACGGGATCACTGAGTCGACACTACAAGCGCTAGCAATCGCGGCTGTCGTATAAATGGATTCTCTCCTCGATCATTAACCGGCGAGGTGACATGATATTTTTATTCGAGAAGTAGCAAACCTTGAAAAAAGCGACCACCGAACAAAAATGAGGAAAAATGACAACACAATCAGCCGCTGGCTTTAGGCTTCTTCTCAGCCTGTGGCGCTGCAGTCTCAACTTCTTCCGTGTACTTTCCCTTGAGACCGTCTTTCTGCTCGCGGCGGGCCTTGGCACGACGCTCGATGGACCGCTTGCGATCGTTGTCCAGCTTGGGTTTTACAATAACAACCTACGTGCGCCCAAACAAGGACACGGTTAGAATCGTGTAATTTAAACATGCTAAATATGCGGGATTTTCTTCGAGGGAAGGAACTGCAACTGCAGACTCACATTTGACGGGTGAACTCCGACAGGTACGGTGGCACCGTTGGCCTTCTCCCTCGTGATCCGTTCAATGTGAATGACAAACTTCTTGCGGTAGACGGCAATCACCTTGCCCACCTGCTGGCCCTTGTAGTGCCCACGGACAATCTGAACCTCATCATCCTTCCGGATGGGGAGTGCGCGGACGCCGTGCTTGGTGCGCTGATCCTTGGAGAGGGGAGCGCTCATCAGCTTTCGCCGGATGTGCGACGGGGCGTTGAAGTATCGCTTTCGGTTCTTCCGGCGCGAGCTGGTGACGAAGGGATTCAGCTTCATGATTTCTGCAAAACATAGAAGGAATACGCGTTAGATCATAATCGGTAGCAAAAGGAAATCTTCACCGCAAAGGTTTTAATCAATCAATCAATCAACCAACCAAACGATGAGCGCTCACGGCCTCTTGCTATTGCCTGCTTCCCACCCTGCATAGTCAGAAAATTTCGCTATATACCTTTCCTGCGATGCGAAAACAAAACCTAGAATACGAAAATAGTTTTAACGACTAAAAAGCTGAGAACTTCTACAACAAGTCAATTTCAGCAATAAAAATTGCAAATGATCAAATCTTCCCTAAAATCTCAACAGCGTCCTTTAAAAACAAATATCTTAAATCTCGTCCGACTATGCGGAAAGAGCACTCAATAACAAATTTAATTTCCGAGTGAAATCTCAGAACTGCCAAAAAAATTCAAATGCTACTGCTACGACGGTCGAGACCGCAAGATCTTCCTCTCTTCCTCGTCAAGAGCAGAAAACGAAATCCCACCCGCGTTCGCCTACTCCGCGGCACTAAATCTCAAATCGCTAACTAATTTCATGCCGAATTCCGCTGTGCAACACGAAGAAGACATCCATGCGGAATGGAACATCGGTGGAGACCTCCAAAAATTTCCCTCAACTCATCCGTGTTCGTGAAAACAAATTCCCTCACACGCCGGTCTCTCGGACCGTAACTTTAACCCTAAAAACGTTCACAATTTTACCGCACTAGAATTCTCTTACCTGATGAAGTCGGGAATCGGGCAGAAACAATGGACGCAGAAGAAGTCGAATGAAAAACTCCGGAGAACCCGCAAATGTTTTCCCTCGCAGACTGATTTTTGCAGTGTGGCTTGCGTGCGGATAGTCGGCGTAGCGGAAGGAAAGTGCGGAATTGGCCTGCTGGATACAGTGACACTTATTGACACTTTCCTCGAATGGGAATCTGTGCCGTCTTGTGGCCTAGACCGTACGGCCAATCAAATCAAAACTGCTGTAAATGAATTGGAAACAGCTGACTTCTTCAGTTTTTACGGTTTCATCTGACCGATTGGTTGATTACGGTTTAATTCCTAGTTAAGTACTTGCTTGCATGAAGCTATCGATTGCCTGATTGTCTTCTTCTCATTTGGCAGTCCATTCTATATTGCTTGCTGCTTCCTCGTACAGTAGTCAGCAGAGTGCAGAGTGCAGACTACCGGCAATAGGTGACACTTCGCTGGAACGATTGATTGACTCCTTGTAGTTTAATTAGTTTTTTTTGTCCTTTCCTTTCATTCATGCGAAAATTCTTTACATTTCATTATGAGATGTGACAATGATGGCAACAAAATCAAGCATTGATGTTGAACTTGGTTCATCATCATCACAAGATGAGGATCTTCCTACAGCAAAACGCCCCAAACGGGAGGAACAAACGTCGGAGGAGACCCCGCGCCGAAAAATTACCATCAACATCGGCGCTCGTGGCACTCTGCACGTGTGGGACGCCGAAGGTGAGTTTCATTTCTTTCACATTTTTTGTGTGCTTTTTGGGTAGCTTTTCATTTTCAGATGCGGTGAAGATGCAGAGTGTCTATCATGTGATGGGCACCACGGTCGGCTGTTTTGCCAAGACTCCTCTGCAGGACATCTTCAAATCATTACCATTTCAACTGACGCCCGCCGAAGCGGCTTATCTGCGCGATATCGGGGCGGCACGATTCGTGGATGAAGCTGTGCTGCGGAAGTTTCCCACCGCGGTGCAACAGGAGGCGTTTCGCGAGCAGCGAGAGAAGCAGTTCAATGATCAGGTGATAAACTCGATTGATTGGTTGATTGCCTGAATAGTAGGACGTTAATTGCCGAGTTTAAATCTTCGATTGACTGATCTATTGTGTCGATCAACGACATGACGTTAACTTTAACACCAATTGTCCGCCCTTCCACAAGGAATTCGATGGGTTGATCGATTTCTTGTTGCTTCATTTACTGAATCTTTATTATTTGAATGACAGACTGATAGTGATTCTCAGTACTTTTTATAGCACAAGGAATTCGACAAAGCCAGACAGTTTCAATTGGACGAGCGAAAGGAGCAAATCATGGCTGGAAAAATCAGAAAGATGACTGAGGCTGCTGCCGTAAGTGGGATACCACTGAATCTGCCGGAAGATAGAGAGGAACTGTGGCAGACTATTCGCAACGAGTTATTGAGCCGACCGATGGTTCAGGAAGGAAGTGCTCGCATAGAACTACCGTTTCGTTCGTGGAAAGTTGACATGAGCCTTGCGGAACTGGAGGAGATTACGTTTTCGTATCCACAGACTCACCCGGAAAGGGTTTATTATGCGGCTTACTTGGAGCTAATGAAGGCCGGTTTTTGGGTCACTTCCGGCATGAAATATGGCGGTGATTTGCTGCTGTATGAAGGTATTATAGATTGAGGGCCGAATCGAGGGGCAGGCAGACAAACAGACAGATGCACAGCAGTAAGATAAACAGCAAACAGACAGACAAACGGACAGACAGACAGATAAACGGACAGACAGACAGACAGACAGACAGACAGACAGACGGACAGACGGACAGACAAACGGACAGGCAGACAAACAGACAGACTGACAGTTAGATAGACAGGAAGTATGATGATCTGATGGACAGACGTAAACAGTCATTCGGCGAAAAGGTAGACTGCGGTTTGTAAATGCTAAAATTTGAATGGATTCGTAGGGGATGTACACGTAAACCACTCAACTTGTATTGTGAGGATTGTTGACGAGACCGAGGAGACATCCCTAGAAGACATCTTACGGATTGGCCGGGTGGCTACAGCCTGTCATAAGGCAGTTCTTTGGGCGAGTGTCCGGAAAGACTATACCGTTGACTTTACCTGCAGCAAATGGTCTCTGATGAAGTAAAAGCAGAACCTGGGAGTGCTGTACCCGGATGTGTCTCTTGCTGGTGGCAGCTGTTGTCATTCAGCGGAAAAGATGGCACTGTTGATGCTGGTTTGGACAGTCTCCACTTCTTAGTCAGACGAATTAGGCAGTCTTTCCAAACAAGACATTCCTGTTTCCAGGT
The DNA here is from genome assembly GCA_001579985.1 of Hypsibius dujardini. Classification (NCBI taxonomy): domain Eukaryota; kingdom Metazoa; phylum Tardigrada; class Eutardigrada; order Parachela; family Hypsibiidae; genus Hypsibius; species Hypsibius dujardini. Next base: position 29,129 of record LRSR01007515.1, read on the forward strand.
ACGCACTACGTCCCGTGCTGAAGTCAAATGGTTCCAGAATTGGCTTTGAACGATGCTACGCACAATAGTTCCGAAAATGGTTTCGTGCTAATTGTTTTCTATTGGTTGTTTCGCGGAATGGTTTTGAACCGTTACGCATTGGTATTAGCTAATAAAATTTCGACTCATTTTGTTCCGATTTCAATAGAGAAATATATTTCGTATATTTCCGTGACTATAAATTCTAGATCACATCTGAGAGTGAATACTGTGATTCAAGGCTATCTGTTAGTAGTGAAGGAATGGTGAAAGGGTAATCCTCGGCGTAGTTTCCGTCATAGTTGTCTCTAGAAATCCCTGTGAACACATATCACTTCTTTGTAATTGCAGATTTTCTGGTCATTGTGTCTGAACCCCAGAGATAAACAGTCAGACAGCGAGGTGATGGGAAGTGATAAGCGACACAGACAGACATTCAATAAAAATGAAAAGACATTAGAGACAGACAGCTAACAACAGTCAGACAAGCAGACAGATATCATATAACCACACAGACGGACGGACGGACGGACAGACATACATACATACATACATACATACATAGATTACGGACAGACTGTCAGGCAGACAGACACACAGATACACAAGTACGCTGACAAAGCGGCTGGTATAAATCCTAGCGATATGACAAAAAAAGTACCTTGATTGCTGTGCCAACACCATGTGTGTCCAACAGAAACGTATCATGCCCATACAAAGAAGGCAACTCGAAGTATGTCGTCGGTGTCCCATGTTCCATCAGCTTATGAGCCATCTCTCGTTGCTGCCAGACCGGAAACAGCGCATCCGTCGTCACACCCAGCACCAACGTCGGCATGGTGATCTTTTTCATATCTTCACGGGACAGTTCAAACAAGTCCATGGCTTTGGATATGTACAGCAAGGTGTTGGGATCCAGCATCACTGAGCCCCGTTCGCCTTGGTGGTCGATGTACTGCTCGATCTGGAACGTCGGACACAAACTTATAGGTGCGCCTTCAATCCGGTTCCGGCCGAAGCGTTGCCGCCATTCCGGACCACTCCGGTAGCTAATCGTGGCAATTTCCCGGGCGGTTTTCGTCCCATGCTTCGGATAGGCTTTACCGTAGTAGAATCCGTTGTTCCAGTTGGGGTCAGTCATGATGCAGCGCCGCTGGAGGTAACGAGTGGCGATGCTGGCGGGATGGGAGTACGTGCAGGCGGAAATGCTGACCAGTCGGTTCATACGCTCAGGAAAGAGAACAGCCGCCTGAGCTGAGCACATTCCGCCGAGGGAAGAGCCCACGCAGGCGTGGAGCTTTTTTATGCCGAGGTGATCTAGGAGGTTGAATTGGATTTTGACGAGATCTTGGATGGAGACAATGGGGAATGTCGTTGCATACGGCGCGTTTGTAAGGGGATTGATCGACGATGGTCCTGCACAAAGATTAAGGATTACAGTCCGTCTGTTTGGCTGGTTGGCCGTCTCTCTGTCTGTATGTCTGACTGCCTGCCTGCCTTTCTGTTGTCTGTCTCTGTCTACTTGTCTGTCTGTCTAACTATCTATCTGTCTATAGCCTTCCATTGTCTGCCTTTGATTCATTCAATCCGCACCTGTTGATCCATAGCAACTTCCAATATGATTGGCG
>LRSR01007521.1:0-22850 GCA_001579985.1 Hypsibius dujardini
TCTGTCTGTCTGTCTGTCTGTCTGTCTGTCTGTATAACTGTTTGATTGTCCGTCTGTCTTGTCGGTCCTTGATGCAACTAGGCCTCCGTTCTCACCTTGACGAATGCCGGCACTTTATCGACTCCTTGAGAACCCAACCCAATTCTGAATCCGCAAATGACATGGCTACTATCCAAGTTTGTTACTTCGATGGTGAATCCACCCGTCCTCTCACTAACAATGTACGACGCCGGTGTCTGCTCCAGTCGCGATTTCAGCTTGCTCTTCGGGTAGCAGTCCACCAGATCCCCCCCGAACTCCACGTTCGGCAGTACGCTGCAGTCTTCAAAGAAATCCACCGGAAAGACGGGATTCGACGACGACGAGTCGGGGGCACGACTGCTGGAGACCGAGCCCACTCGCGACAGCCTGGGCGGGAAGCTTCGCGCGGAAGACAGGTCAGCAGCAGGCAGCCAACTGTTGGTCGCCTCGGAGCTCAGCGAGAAGAACCGCAGCGTACCGTCTTCGTTTACTGACGCCAGAATGGAGTGAGAACCTTCGCTGCTTGTATATTTTGTCACCACCATATCGAGGGCCTTAACTTTCGCGCTGTTTGGCTTCACGGTCTGGAAGCTCAAACCGTCCGAGTCGATGGCGATGACAATGGGCACGCAGATGCCTTGCAGCCAGGCAAAAATTTGACCAGGATACGCACCACTTTCCGAAAAATACCCTATGCCCCAAAAAAATGCGTTGAACTGAATAATAAATAAAGGATGCAAACATCCGACACAGTCATGATCTTCATAATCGATAGACATGGAGGAGGTTGTTAAACCGAGACATGAACAAGTCAAACAGGCAGGCAGGCAGACCAGACAGACAGACAGACAGACAGACAGACAGACAAACAGACTGACAGGCAAACAGGCAGGTAGACAGACAGACAGACAGACAGACAGACAGGTAGACAAACCAGATAGAAAGACAGACAGACAGACAGAGACTATACAGGGAAAAGACAAACTTACAGAGAGATTTTCCTTGCGTGTGATCTCCCTTGGACTTCGAGAAATTCAACAATGTTGCCGGAATTATAGCGTTATCCGCCGCAGCCGCAGTCAGCGGGGCCACAAACAGTTTCCCTGAAAGATGACTTCTCGGTAAAAAACAATAGTTCTCTCGACTAATAGAATAGGTCCTAGATCCTATTGTCGTACCTTGCCCATAGCTGAGAAACAGCAACTGGAAGGCATGGGAATAGTACAAGGCCAGGCCACCGTGGCCAGCCTCCTCCTCCTCCCTGGTTGTCACCCGCGGCAGCTCTGAGTTGGCCAGATTGAGGGTTGCCGTCACAAAAAATGGCCCCATATCGGCACCGGCGACTGGGGTCAACTCTTGTATGAACACCTGCCCCGTCGACGACATGACTAACACGTGCGGGACATTCCCGAGGAAGGCAATGGTGACGTCCTTGACTTTGCCGTTGGCAATCAGGAGATCGTACACGGGACGTTCGGTGCTCTTGGACAGGTCGAAAATCTTTATGGATTCGAGGGTTGCGACCAGTAGATCAGTCTGCGAATCTGGCATCCAGAAGGCTTTAGTGATGAAGTTGCTGCTGTCGATGGGGCCCACATTGAGTGTGATCACCTCCTGTGTTCCCGTTTCTAGAATTAAACTCGTTAATTAAGACTGACCTAACTTCTACAAAACAGATGATAGTAAAACAATTGCAAATCTTAGAATCTCAGAACGATAAACCTTAGTATGTTAAATATTTTTTCAGTACTTTACAAACGAGAGATCACGACTGTATTCTTACCGGGATTCATAAGAACCGCAACGCAGTCCTTAGCGCCAGTTACAATCAACAGCCCCTCTCGCAGCTGATTCACAACGACCGACGAGACGTTGAAAGTGAAATTGACATTTCCATGACAAGGGAGCATCAACTTGGTCGTGCCGTCCTTCCCGGTGGCCGCAGCGTTGACTGGCAATTGGTGACGATCACACACTTGCTTCAGAAGGTGAGAAAGCTGATAGACTGCAATTTTACTCTTGTCCACCGCCATCGCCAGGTACTTTGCCGGTCCGTGCGTGAACACCGCCATCACACGTCGTCGGACCGTGCTGTGCACCAGCGACGTTCTAACAGACATTTCGGAAAACTCTCCGCTGAAAGAGCAACACAGTCCTTAATTCTGTCTAAATCTCTAAATCTCTAAACCTGTCTGTGTGTCTGTGTGTCTGTCTGTGTGTCTGTCTGTCTGCCTGTGTGCCTGCATGCCTGCCTGCCTGCCTGACCGTCTGGTTAATTCACTTAATAGTTGGTTTGTGTCTGGTTTTTTCGACATCAAAGGCAATCGCTAGTTTTAATAACCCCTAATAAGACGTACGGGTTGCTCTTCACGTTGTCGAAAGTTCCCTCCTGGGTCGCGACAAGCGGTTGGAGAAGCCGGTCATTGGCCTCAATCACAGCCGTTCCGCTAGGCGGCAGCACCGTCGATTGAAGCGCCTTCAGGCGCTGGATAATCTTCTGTGAGCGCCCCGTACTGGAACACAACGATTTCACCACTCCATTGGCACCGTTTGTCAAGTTATCCATCAGAGCCATCAAAACGGACGTGATATTCAACGACGTCAACAGCTTCGTCAGTGTGTCTCGCTGGCTGTCCAACTGGTCCTGCAGCTGGTGATTCAATTCATCCATTTCCTGGGACCTCTTCAGGTCGGAAGTGTCCCGCGCAATGCCGCCGTTACCGCCTTTGGTCGCGGAACCACCGAAGGAGGTGGAAGAGAATGCGCTGATGGCAGCCCGGTTGCCCATAAGGATGCTGGAGCTATTGACGGCGAGGCTTCCACGCTTTCGCAGGGCGAGACAGGCACCGTCCTCTCGTGCTCCGCAATCGCAGAAGAAAGAGCCGAACTTGCTGTACGTGACGTCGTGACCCTTGTGGCAAACTTGCGCGCACACGGAACACATGCCTTGACCGTTAGTCAAACCGCATGTATGGCAGTGATACCTGAAATAATACATCTATTCAATGAACGATTTCTGCGTTCCAGATCATGGTACTGTCTGTCTGTCTGTCTGTCTGTCTGTCTGTCTGTCTGTCTGTCTAACTGTCTGTCTGCCTGCCTGCCGGCTGCGTGCCTGACTGTCTGTCTAATTGTCTAACTGTCTGTCTGCCTGCGTGCCTGACTGTCTGTTACTCAGTTTCTGTCTGTATGTTTGTCTCTCGGTCTCCCTGATTGCCTTTTCGTCTGTCTGTCAGTCATGCTTGATTTGCCGTACCAGTGCTGGCTCATAAACTCTTTAGATGTCACGGTATAGGTACAGAGTTTCGCATCGTCCACATCATCTTCCGACTCTTCACCCTGCACCGACTCCTCCCCGTCGTCGTTATCGTCGAGAAACGTGGCGTCTTGAATGTCCAACTCATCGGGATCGGGTGAGGCTGTTCTGCGAGAATCATGCCGCAGCGCGGACAAGATGCGTCCGGTGTACCACACCAAAACGCTGGCCGCATTCAGTAACTGATCCAGACTGCCGCCGGTCACACCTTCGTCCAACTTTTCCATCACCTCTCGCTGGCCGAGATATGCGACACAGGAATGCAGCCAAGTAACAGAGGCAGTGAGGAGGATCTCATGCCCGGATTTGCAGGACGACGCCAACACCTCCATCTAACGAGAAAACAAATATAACAAAAATATCTTCGGAAAACTCTCCGCTGAAAGAGCAACACAGTTCTTAATTCTGTCTAAATCTCTAAACCTGTCTGTCTGTCTATCTGTCTAATAAAACAACTTCGCAATTTCATTTCCCACAAAACGTTGTGTTATCCGGATTAAACGGACAGCCTGACCAGGAGACTCTCAGCAAACACAACTCACAATGGGCATCAAGTCTGCAAACGGCGGGTAATCCGATCCCGAGATACCCATGTTTGGACTGGCGACGTCTGTCAGAGCCTTCAAAAGAATCTCAGCCAATATCTCACTGAGTGATCTTTCAGCAACCTAAAAGGACAATCACCAAGTGAAAAAATGTTCCACACCTTTGCTGAACACCTAACTGAACCTTATCCCTACTCTACTGAACCTCAGGCTTACCTGCAGAAAGCTGACCCACGACTCCAAAAACACTAAACTTCTCCTCTCGCCGGCATCCTTCCAAGAAGTATTCCTCAGCACGCGATCAATCCAGGCCCGCAAATTATCCGGCGATCGCTGTTCAATCCGACGGAGTGACTGACTGAGCAGAGCCAGTGTCTTGTCCTCGGGACTCTTGACAATGTCCAGTAGCACGCGATTGATGAAGGTCAACACAGCGCTCTCATAGGCCGGGGAGAACTGCGATTTGGTGATGGACAGCAGCACCTCGGCGATGTCGTAGCGCTTCTCCGCGAACATTTGCGCCAAAGCAGACCGGCCGTTGGCGGTGTCCATCAACGCAGTGAAGGTCTCAACACAGCGTTTAGACAGACCGGACGGATCCAGGTCCACACTGACGTCATCCCCCCGAACCAGTTTTAAGATGTCGTATCTAGCAACAAAATTTGCCTTTGTAGCTAAAGAGTTTAAGCAAACAAAAACTTGTCTTTCGGGCACGAACGTCTTTAAAACTTACGAAACGGAGGCCAATGTCTTCAAGTAGGTCAGCTCGAAACTGGTGCTTCCCATCACGCGCTCGAGGATTCCGGTGGACGTATCGACCTCATCCACAGCGAAACAACCCAGGACGACCGGAAGGAGCGCCTGCACAATGCATTCTTATTTATTTATTTTATTTATTTATTTATTACATTGACAAGACATGTCGTCCTTAGGAAGAAAGAAGAGCGACGAGATCTATAAGCTAGGTCTGAGACATCCCACACTTCGGTAAACCGACAGAACGAAGTTCAGGGAGGCCGGCAGCTAAACAGGTACGCCAGCAGACAGGCAAGCAAACAACCAGATAGTCAAAAAGACAGTCAAATAGAATGAAAGACAGACAGACAGACAGACAAGCAGATAAAACGACAGACAGGCAGGCAGGAAGGCAGGAAGGCAGGAAGGCAGGAAGGCAAACAGACAGACAGACAAAACTTGACAAAAACTGGTTGCCTACCTTCCGGAAATGGTCTTTCAGAGCAGCATCGATGCTCGTCGGCGGCAGGAGGGAATGCAATTCATTAAGGAAGCAAACTAAAATGTTCAGCGTGTACTTCAGCGACAAATTTTGACCGGACAAGCTGCCCATCTTCAGGTTAACCGTGCCGACCATATGAGCAGTAACGACGCTGTTGACGAAAGCGTCGTACGTCATGGCCTCGCTGTGCTGGTACTCTCGCTTCCACGACTGGAAGACCGGATTAATGCCGGCCTCACGCATCTGCCATTCGGCCAGGACGTCGTTGAGAAGCGGCGGCACCGCCTGAGCAATGTGGTTGGCGATGGACAACGGAGAGGCGGTGGTGGATTGCGAGCAAACAAATGCCAAGTGTCGATAAATCTGAAAACAAAAACAATCGCAAAGATCAATCATTCTATCATGAAGAGTCGTAGAACAGAAACAGAAATGGTTAACGTGTTCTAAGAGTTCCAGAAAGACAGAAAGACAGACAGACAGACAGAACAGACAGACAGACAGACAGACAGACAGGCAGACAGGCAGGCAGGCAGGTAGGCTGCCAGAACAAGCAGTCAGTCCGACAAATAGACAGATCAAAAAAACGGTAGACTCAAAAAAGACAAACCTATCCATAGACAGAGAGGCAGACAGGGAGCTGGTAAGCCTCTAAGCAACAGTCAGACTAACAACAAAGGATACCTCGAAAGAGCTGTGGCCGCCTTTCAGTCTTTCATTCACCCGGTTCATGATTCCCGATACGCAAAACTGTCCATACTGAATGATACAGTCTAACAGCAAGGGAACCAGCGTCGCAGCCGCTCCCACGAGCCGGGTATTATCCGCCGTGACATCGTTCGTGACATCATCGAACGCCTGCTGCGTTTTGCAAATCAAACAAATCAAACTCAACGACAGCGGCAACGTCGGAAATTCCCGATCATCCACGAAAGGACCGTCGTAAAACAACGATGCCCTCGCAACGGGTTCCATCTGCTTCGGCCCCTCATCCATCGGGGATGCATCGATGGCCATGAGCGAGTCCGCCGGCTGAGAGTCGTCTTTCCGCGAGCGAATACCTCTCCGTTTACTCAGGAACGCTTCCATAAAGTTCTTCAGGCGACCAACGTCCTTGTTCAGTCCCACCGCATCGGTACAGTTGGAGACGGCCAAATCGGCGTTCATGGGCGTCAAGCCGAGCTTAACGAACGTGTCCTTCAGCCAGGTCTTGTACTGTTTGTTGCTGAGCCGGGTCGTCCACAGTGCGCCGGTGATGTTTTGGATGGAATCCAGCGGGAACTCTTGACTGTCTTTCTTGAGGACATCCCAGTGGGAGAGGGACGGCGGCAGGATTCGGAGCAGTCGCCAGGAGAGTAAGGCGGCGTAGTTGAGTGTGGCGACCTGGCGAAAACTTTCGCCGGACGACGGCGACGTGTGCCGATGCAATTGATTCCACAACGTATTCAACGCCTACAAACAAACAGGTAAGTGTCAAAGTCTTCACGGAAGCTGTAGACCCCGGAGCTCGGATCTATCATAAAACAGCTGTTTGTTATGTATTGTATGCAGTGATGCAGCATTTTCAGAAAGAAAAAAATCAGTCGCGATCGCAGTTGTGGCTGATAGTGCCTTTGTATTCAGGGGAATTTAAGAAGTCAGAAAATGACTGGAAGCATCGGCAAAGAGTCTTTCAGTCCGTTTCCAACTTCTCAAGCTATTTCCAAACTATCAGGGTCCCTTATTACTACACTGGAATCACTTTTGAATACCTGATACAAGTCTGCATATTCCGGCAGTTTGTTCGGCGCAAACAGGAAGCTGCATGCCAATCCATCCAGCGTCAGTGGATCCGCGTAGGTGTGGTCCACCGGGACAACAAAGTAAAAGACCCGCCGCGAATGGCCCGTCCGCGGGATCTCATACACCTTCTGCGCCAGATCGTACGTCGGAATGGGATTCTCCCCCGATGAAGTCGTCGTCACTGCATTCTTCTTCCCCACCGAGGGGAAGAGCAGGCTCTCCACCTGCCGCAGCAGCACATCCGACGGCTCATACAGCCGATGAAGCAGATACTCCATAATCACCAGGATGCGACAGGCGATGAGCAGGTTCCGCTCCTCCGTCCAGTCCTTATTCTTGCAGGTGCAGCTGACGAACGCCGAGGCGAGCTGCGTCAGCACCGCCTTCTTCTGCATGAGCGCGAGGCCGTGAAAGGCCAGGAGCAGCAGGTAGAGGTGCTCCGCGTTGAGATCCTCAAAGTCGAGACGGTTTCTCCACCACTGTGGCGGTTGTGGAGAGGTTGACTGTGCGGTGGAAGAGTCGGGGTCGTCCTTCAAGGCGCGATGCTGGAGCGCAATGCAGACACGGGACCAGATGGTGAGTGTGGCGCTGGACGGGACGGTCGCGTGACGTGGACTGTCGTGGGAGTCGTCTTGCTGCTCAAACTGCCATTTCAGGAGAACGCGACCGAAGAAAGAGAGCAACGTCTTGGGAATATACAACGGCCAGGGGTCGCTCTTCTTCGCGGGGGAAATGTCGAGGCCGGCGGATTTCAGGAACGAGATGATCAAATCGTCACTCACAAATCCTGCACATGAAAAGGGAATTAGCCAATAGAAAGAAACCCCCGATCTAATAGATCACTGTTTGGAACAGCTCAGGCACCACCAATTTGAAGCGACAGAGACAGGCAGGCAATCGTCCAGCCAGTCAAGGATTGACATTAAACAATCAGACATAAAGACTGCAAACTTCAGGAAACGTACCTGTGGTGACAAGGTTATGCAGGAACAAATCGAGATTGGCTTCATATTTCGCCAACGGTCCCCGTAAGTGCGGCTCCAAGTCACCGGCCAAGACGTACTCCATCGACGCAGTCGTCATCATCGGTAGCAAATGAACAATCTGCTTCGCCGAGAGAAACTCCTTCACCAGCAGCTTTGGTATGTCCAAGTCACTCTCGAAGAACTCCCTGTCCAGGAAGACCAAAATCTTTGAACAGGTGTCTAACAGCGATTCGGTTAAGGAGCCGTCCTGAATAGGGTCGACACTGGCCGACTTCATATCCGTCACCGCGGGGTCCGCGTTGAGCTCGTCCCACAGACACCCAAGAATAAGATCGTCTTGACTGCCGGACAAGCTGGCGCGAGGTGGGGACGACGACTCGGACTGTCGGTCGCGGTTGGTCTGCAGGGTCAAACTAACTTTTCCGGACCGAAATGATTCAAAATTGGACGCCGATGGTGTGGTGATGTCTGCTTTCGGGACAGTTAGCCGCACAAAGGCCTGTTCATGGCACACCTGCAGCGCCTTTAGCAGAGTGTTAAAGAGATCGTGATGACGCATCAGATAGGCCATCCGCGACAATGGGGTATAGATTTCCGTCAGAACCAATTGGCCGTTGGATTGCGGCACAATCAGTGCGTCAGTCGACGGAAGTTCAAATCCCTTCAGGTCGTCGGTCAGTTTGCCGAGAAAGCTGAGAAGATGCCGGACAATGTACAGTGCCGACATGCTGAATGTGGATGCAGTCTTTACCGCAGCTGGATCCGCCTGTGCCATTAGGATGCCTTCAACGCTAGCGAGGTAATAACGGGTAGCCACGACGCTCATGTTGCGAGCCGCTTCTCGGCTGTTCAGGGACACGCTCTTTTCCAACTGTTCGTATACCGTAGTGAGGCATTCGGCCTTTTTCATTGTCGCCTTTCTGGTTTCAGTGAGCTCTGCAACAAGAAAACGTTAAATGAGCGAAAACAAATGCGCAGACGGGCAACCTAGTATATTTAAAACCAAACAGACAGACAGACAGACAGACAGACAGACAGACATACATACAGACATACAAATTGACAGTGCAGAGCTCGAGAAATATCTACAGACAAGTACACAGATAGTGAGCACCTGCAAAGGACTCTGCCCCGATACACTGTGATTCCACGACGTTCAGCGCCGTCAAAATTTTGCAGGTGTTGGCAATGCAGCTGATCCCCAGACTACAGACCGATTCCAGTTTCTCCGGACTACAGCAATCCGGTAGAGGAATCTTGCTCATATGTAGCGCAATGTCCTGTTCCGATGACAAAATATCCACCTTCCCGACTAGTTGCCGCGCATCCGATACCCTTGTGATGACTGCTTTGAAATAATTGATCGCGGAAATGTTGGTCTCCATGAAAGCGCTAAACGCCGGCAAATCCTCCACCACTTCCAACAGTCGATCGCCGACACGGTTTTCGCACAAATGCCAGTAGATCTTTTTGCCGTAACGTTCGCTGAACTTGGACGTCGAGCCGGTCTTATTGGTGGTGGACCCAGACGCCGAGCCGTCGCTGAAGTAGTCGGGGGTGCTGATATTAGTCTGGATTAACGGAGTGATGAGGTTTCGCACATTCACCACCGGTACCGGGGGAACGGTGTGAACGCTCTTCTTCACCTGGAAGGATAAATTACAGGAATCAAAAACTGGAGTTTTGATCATTTGGTGACAAAAAAAACCGTCGTTGAGCGTTCGGTGATGCAGCTCAGAGCCACATAGTACCAACCTCTTTCCGTTCCTCTTCATGCTCAGCCTCGGCTTTATCCGTAATCCTCTGCGGCACACTGGCCTGTTGAAGCTGCCGCAGCAGAGTAGTGACTTCATTTTTCCCGTACACCCCACCGAGGTTGTAGATGCCCGCAATCAGCTTGACATTATCGGCCATCGTCAGGAAGCTGCTGCCCGTGGGCTTCCGCAGCCGGTTGACGCAGTAGTCCAGCAGGAGTTTGGCGGAATCGCAGATGCTGTTCTCCAGCCCGCGGTCGTTCTTATCCGCCACATGGTGTCGGTGCAGGTACATCGAGTGGTAGGACAGCGCCACATAGGCATCCCAAAACTGGAGCGACTCTAGCTCCGGCGCACTGATGTCAGCTTTCAACAGGCAGAGAATTCGGATGAGGTTTCGCAGCTCCGCTTCCGGAAAGACGTCGTACGGCTGGCTGGTCAGCTGTTCCAGCGGTTTCAGGACTTGATGAAGCGTCAGCGGCATCACGCCGCTTTCCAGCGCCATGACGTTGTTTTAGCTACTTCACTCGTCTGAAATGAAAAAATACATCAGAATGGGAAAAAGTAATTGATGAATGGGACAAAACTCAGCGAAACAGATTATTTAAGCAAACTTCAGCGCAAAATCCGGCCACAAAAGTGAGAGGTTTCCGTTGCATGAACTGGGAAAAAACTTTCCAGTTCATGTAATGAACCAATCAAGTGCTTGAGGGTAACCATCAACGAGCATGGCCCTAAAATACAAGCTTACAATCAATCAACCGACCAATGGATACTTCAAATTAAAATTGATGACACAACGTAATCAACCAATCAATCGGGCTGGTTCATTGTTCGTGATTAGGACAAGGAGGTTGACACCACACCAGAAAAAGATGTCTAGAGCTGTTTAGAATGACAAAAAAAATACAAATACGAGTTTATTACATTATAGTTCCGATCACTGCTTCCTCACCACCTTATATTCCTAAGTCAGATCATTCTAACCCGATAGACGAAGCAAAGCAGTGGACACGTGGGGTACGTGATCAGCGATAATCAAGGGTATCAATCAACCAATCCAACCAACAGAAACGCAGCAGTAGCAGTGAACCATAAATAACCAATCAATCAATCAATCGAGATCGATGTGTGGCAAAAAGAAAACATGCCAGTCAAGTTGCGCGGATCTCTCGTAGGGTGACACTAAACCCATCACTTCAATCCCAGCACGTTGACTCGCAAAATCGGAAGCGAGAGCGCTCCACCCGACATCCCATCCACCTACCGACCGTGTGGGGAAATCCACGAAGCGAATCCAATTCCGACCGCTCCTCTCATTCCACCCCACAGATAACCTCCGAATCGGCCTTTTAGCACGCCCGCACAGATCAGCTCCTATTGGAGGGAAAAAACATTTTGAAGTGAGTGTACGGAGGTTCCGGTGCCGCGGCGGGGGCAATTACAAAACGGAGCAGCTGTTTCGTTTTGCAGGAGAAAAACAAACAAAACAACAAGACAAAATGGTTTACCTGGTGGGAAGATTATCCCTGTGTAAAAACACCAAACACGAACGCAATTTGTCGGTGAAGAAAGAGATGAGACAGCTAAAGAAGGATGAGGAAATTTGAAAGAGACAAACTAGGAACCAGATCTGTGATCCTTTCCTGTTTGATTTTGCTAAATATGACATCAGAGGATCCAAGATGGAATGGAGAGGCGAATTTCACATTCTTAGCTAGTGCAACATCATTCTTGCGCATTGCACAATTTTGAGTGCGCAAGCAGCGCGCACTGTGCGTTGCGCGTTGCGCCATAATATAAGCGGAGGTTTCCGCCGACTTTGTTCGTTTCATTACCGTTTTTTGTTCCTTTTAGCGACTCAACTCAGCTCAAGTAGGATCAGTTAAAAAGATATTTAATTTTTAGTAATACTAACTGTCAGTATACTCAAGGCATACTCAGCGACTTAGCGACTCAGCTCAGCTCAAGTAGGATCAGTTAAAAAGATATTTAATTTTTAGTAATACTAACTGTCGGTATACTCAAGGCATACTCAGCAACTTAACGACTCAGCTCAGCTCAAGTAGGATCAGTTAAAAAGATATTTAATTTTTAGTAATACTAACTGTCGGTATACTCAAGGCAAAAAATTTTCGAAATTATGCCATCTTTTGAAGATACCTCCAAATTCCTTTTTTTGAATGAAATTTTTTTATACACAAAAATGCTTGCCTCCTCTTGGGATGTGGATACTGTAGCCGCAAACGAAAACCGAATGGGGATAGGCTCCGCCGTCGGGAAAAATCCATAACAATCGAAAGCAAAATCGAATCAATGATTTTTCCTGTTGTCAGTCAGCACTCTTGATCGTGCACCCAAAAGCGGAAGTCATAAGGCCTTTCATGCTTTAGACAAGGAAACAATTCTGGTCCATCAAGCACTTCGTAAAGAGAAACCAACAAAAAAAGATTAACAAGCGATGTGAAATGAATAGACTCGCGCATCATTATAAGTCAGCAGTCAGAGGGCAGAACTTTGCGTAATCACCGGAGAAATTAGATGCTTGGAGTACGCACAAAACAATAGCTCCAGAGGAACTAGACATCAACTAGACATCAACTAGACATCAAAGTTGTCGAATCGTCCACCCTTTTTCACCCAAATATCGCCGTACGGTTCCGCCTGTTCTACAAATACCGCCTGGAGTTTGACCAGCACCAATGAGCTGTAGAAACGCTGAGCCACTTCTTTACGCGTCTGGTGGCCACGTGTCAGTTCCTTGAAATTCACCGACTGGAAACCGTCCGGATTGCTGTGGCGTGGAGCATGTCGACGGACAAGAAGGTTGGAAAACTGCTCGAAGACTACTCTGGTTCTCCGGCTCCTTCGACTGTGGTCCTCCGGCTCCTATAATAAAAAAGACAGAAGAATCAGCACAAAGTTCAGTTAGGAAACACCACTGACGACGCCCGAAATAGGAGCCTGCGTACAGCATCAGGATCCTCGTCAGACTCATCGTCCGACAGTCGCGACATTCTAGCACGCTTGTGCCTGTCCCGACCGATATCATAATTTAAGAGTTCGCTAACGTCTTGAATGTTGTCATTTTCCTCCTCTTCCTGATTCAAGAGGTCGTGCGCGTCTCGTTTCGATTTGCCAGTTCGAAGAGGAACGTCCTGGTTGTCGACATCCGGCACGATCAGCTGATCGTCGTACATGTCCAACTCGTCTAAAATAACGCAACAATTCAAAATAACATGCGAAGCAGCGCACGTAAAAAGACAAAAGAAAGGAAAAAGAAAAAGAAAATTATACTAAACGTACGTGCAAATGTGTTCATCGGTTCCAGCGTGGCCACCGTATCGTCGATCGTGGATCCAAAGAAGTCTTCCCTGTCGTCTAGATTCTCCTCCTCCACGGGCAAAGCGCGCTCAGAGAACAACTAAAAACAAAAATTTCTTCTCCGTACAAACAAAACATTCCAGATAATGATTTCAGACGCCATACCGCAAGCAGTTTCTGCGAGAATTCGGGGGCCTCAAACTCATCTCCTATGTAGCCCGGCATTCTCCACAGCTTCTCGATCGAGCTGTTCTCCTTGATATGCATCAGCTTCAGGGTGGACGGTGCCATGTCCAGCGCCCGCACGATGTCACTGGTGTCGTAGAGCTGAGCGCGGATCCCATCGCTAGAGATGACTTTACGCGCATCGACCAAGGGGGCTCGTTTGCGCTTGGCGTGCATGCGTTCGTTCGTGGGCTGCTTGACGATGGCGCTATTCGGCAAGCGTTCCAGCAAGTTGCGCGCTCTGGCACTACCTGAACCATCGGGTACAGCTGAAACGGGATTCTCGGGATCTTGGTTGGCATTACCGCCGGCGTGCTTTGGTACTCCGTTCATATCACCTGATAATGAGACAAGAAATAAGCTCTCTCTCTCTCTCTCCCTTGACCAACACGGAAACACCAACCGTCATTCGGCGGTATCTGGTGGAGAGCTTTAGCAGCATCGGACAGAAGGGGCGCAATGGCGTCAGCTTCGTCAACGAACGCAAGCGGTCTACAGCAGACGATCGGTTGAGCTGCGAGGTTCACTATAACAAGGTAATTCATAATCGTCTATATTTAAATGTGAGGTTTGGGAAAAGTTAACTCTCGTGGAGGAACGTCTAAAAATACGATAAAATCAGGCAAACACTCGTGGGTCACCTTGGGACTCTTCGTCACAATCGCAATGACTGCATTCCGGAAGTCGTCGCTCTTCGTCTTCAATGCGATTACAATCCGCGTTACGCCTTCCGAATCCGAAGTTACTGGTATCGAGGTCGTCCGCATTACCCACATTCGGTTTGACTAAATCCATCATCGCAAAGTAATCAATGTTGGCGTCATCTGAAATGCATAACACTAATAACCTTGAAGTGAAGGTGTAAAAATCTAACACGTTTGCCATTTCGCTACATTCTCAATCGAAGCGGCAACCCATACCGAAGTCAGAAATCAACGGATCGTCCCTTTTAATTATGCCTGGTTGGGACGGCTGGATGATGGTTTCGTTCAAAGTGATCGCGGCTTCGTTGGCGATGTTCATGGTGAAGCGTTCAGTCAGCTCATTGTCACTGCAAAAACCCACCAGGAGAAGATAAACAAAGTTCGTCCGAGTGACGGAAAGGGACAAGACGCGAACAAAATGTGACCGCTACTCGGTAGAAGGTCAATCAATTGATTGATCAAGTGACCCTGCAATATGACGGAGAAACAGAGAGGCCAGCGTGTAAAACGATACAAAGACTATCGTTTTCTGATCCAGAACTGGGATACTCCTCGATAGCTCACTGGTCGTATTAATCTGTATTTCATCAATAAGCAAAGAGATAAGCAACGATTACAAACCTCCGTCAAATGGCGCGTTACAGCAATCAGAGATGCTTAATCATCGATTCAATCGACCAATCAACCCAGTGAACACAGAAAGAAAGAAACGTAGGAGCAGGGTTAATCAATGGATCAATCAATGGATAGACGCAACGGCCGAATACACACACCTGTAATCCGCCATATCCACATCAAAGTCGATTTCCGTCATGCTGTAATCCCGCGGCACCATTTCCTTCCCGATCAGCGGCAGTGTAATCATTGACCTAGTGGCCACGCGCGATTCTGCAGGCAAATTGATACTGATCGGTCTAAATGCTATTTTAATCCGAGCATTGCAGTCATTGCAGTCCTGCAGCAGATATTTCGCCTTTCGAGAGTAGATCCGTACCACGCCCAACAGCAAATGGCCCGACGTACGCAGAGCCAGTTTAACCTGCGAGAACGAAATTGAGCGTGAGGGAAAAGCATCGGAACTAAAGAGCTTTGATCATTTTTTTTTCTCGACTACCTTCGGGTTGAGAATGTCCTCAACTGTTTGCTCTATGTTCGTCTCGAAAACGTGGGCTTTTGTCAGCCTCCTTTCCCAATGGGCCGCGAGCCAGACCTTGACTAGCGGACCCTTTTTGCTCAAGACGAAGTGTGCATAAAACATGATGGCACTGGCGCGCGAATTACGATGTCGGGAATCAAACCGGCCGGAAAAGTGCTCTCTCAACCGTTCAAACGACCCTCCCCAGTCGCAAATGAATGGCTTTCCAAATCAAGGAGCAGAGTGTAAATGCTTGAATAAGATGGGCATTGAGAGAGAAAAGTGAATTTCGGGCAGGAAACAAGCAAATGTACAGAATTTAAAAAATCTCGAAATGGCGGTGCGGTTACAGTGTGAGGTAACTCGTGCGAAAATGCCTCAATTAAGTTTTATCGGATCATATATCGGATATCCGTTTTTTGTATCGGATCTTGCATCGGATATCCGTTTTTTGTATCGGATCATGCATCGGATACAAGTCAATTTTCGCACGAGTAAGGGCACTGGAATGGGCCACTTGATTTTCCCGTACCCTGGAATGGGTCACCCTGGAATCACAACTTCCGCACAATTTCTTACTATCACCAAGGTTCTAAGTGACAGAGAATAATTGATAACCCGGTGGAACGCGTATCAGATATGAAAAAAAGTTGTGGGAACATGTTTAAAAAGCGATTGGACAGTTGGAAAAGGCTCACTATAGAGGTCGCTGACTATGCAGAGATTCATCTATTCTCGATTAATTTGCGACAAAGCGCTCCCTGCCGCCCTGCGGCCCATTCGAGGGTACGGAAATTCAAGTGGCCCATTCCAGGGCCCTTCCCTCATACCGTATGCTCGCGATCTCAAGGGACAGCTAAGCCCCGCCTACTTCGGTATGGCCCTGCACTCGATCGGACGTTCAATCTGATTCACTGTTCTCTGATTGGCTCATTTCATACAGCTTACTCGTTGTGCTCGATCGATTGATTTTGCAATCGTGCCTTTCCGTATATTTGTCCCGACAGTGGTAATTTGGTGAACGGCACTGAATAAGCACGACCCGGGTTAGTTAAAATTTACGGGTAGAGCAAAAACGTGTCCCTCGAGATCGCGAGCATACACTATTTTGTGAATTCGAAATAGAAAAGCAAACCAAACCAAGCAACCAGATCAACAAACCATACCAGACTTCCATTTCTGGACTGGCTCCATGGGATGGGCCTCGACAAATGTGTTAGCACCCAGTCCCCCCCCCCACCTTTCACCCTTCACCCTTCACCCTTCACCCTTCACCCTTCACCCTTCACCCTTCATCCGCTGCTCTTTGCTCACGCTTCCCAATGGGAAAATTGTTGACCACTGGACTGCAGTGTTCCTTTTATCCAGTTTTATGCTCTAGAAATTCCTTTCCGATGCAATTGTCATCGCTAATGGCCTTAAAACGGTACAACAGTGATTCACACAATACCCACACTAGAAATTCCACCAAAAAGCACCAAAAAAGCGCTTTGAATTAATTTAATACACACGTGACCAAAACCTTGCGCTAATTGAACTCAGCCACTCAACTCATTGCATGCATGGCTATATTTACAGTGCGAGTAAAATAGAACGCAACGAACGAGTGTAATGGCTTAACTCACTTAGCAAACGATTTTTGCCACGTTATAGGCAGTTAATAAATCTCATCCAGCCATGCATAAATCTCATCTCACGCATGAAGACGCGCAATGCTAATAAAGATGTAATATTGTTTTCTTTTCACACAAAAGCCGATCGCCGACACTTCAAAAAGCGAAGCAAAAGGGTTATTTTAGACAAGAAAGCGATTTAAAAATTGCAGGTCGAGCTTGTAGTTCTCTGATATTGGCATAGAAAACCTTTGCACTGGTATTGCACTAAAACCGCACAATCAACGACAAGATTGAGTGCACTGGAGGGTCCGGGTATGGGCAAAAGGGGCGGAGCAGGGGGTGGTCAGGCGGTTGAGTACACTGGAGGGTTTGTTTGGGGTATGGGCAAAGGAGCGGAGGAAAGGGACGTCAGGTGGTTGATTGTTTGAAAAAGCACCCCCTGCCCCGCCCCATTTGCCCATTCCCCGAACCCTCCAGTGTTCTTAATCTTGTCGTTGAATGTACTGCGCTGCTCCGAAGATGCCATGTGTCATCTCAGTGGATGTTTGCAGATCCATGCACCCTGAGAAAGAGCACAATAAGAAACTTTCTCTGCCCGTTCGGGATTCATTTTGGCTTTTGTGCTAATCAAACAATCAATCCAAAGCAGTTTAGTGCATCAGTCCAGTGTATATAGAACATACCCTCGGGCCTCAAGAGTTTAGCGGCCAGCTAAGTACGACCCCCGAATACACGAGCCGCCACTTTATGGATCAACATGCATATAAAATGATCAGGAATAATCACAATGTGCTTTGGTATGCAGAGTATGGGTATTGTACAGTACAAAAAAAGTCACGGAACCAATTTAAAATTACAAACTCATCAAAACAAATCTATTTCACTGACGCCGAGTTGGTAGAGAGGAAGAAACGCATAATTAATCGGCTCGTTTTGTTCCCTTCTTTCGGTTCACTAGTTTCTCCAGCCCCAGCAGCGGTGACTCACACCCGACGGTGAACAGGAAGGCAAATCCGTAAGTGATCATTATCGTTCCGAAGAAATAATAGACCTATTGCAAAAGAAGAAGCCGATCAACACAAGGACACACCCAATAATCATGAATCCTAAATGCCAAATCGTACCACTGCCAAATGAGAAAAGTCCACGTTGGTCGTTTTGCTGAGATAGAAGATGAGCATGATCGGAATGTGGATTAGGTAGCAGCAATAGGTCACCCTACTGAGTGGTACCAGAACGTTCCAGGACAGCAAGGTATTCACGAAACCTGAAACCGTTCATGAAAAGTATATACAAGTACATACAAGCAGAGATGTGCAACTCCGGGAAAAAAGCAATTCCAACTCCACTTCAACTCCGGGCCAACTCCGGGTGGATCAACTCCGAACTCCTAATATCGCAATTCCAATTGCTTTTTCCCGGAGTTGCACATCTCTGTATACAAGTACGTATATACAAGTACGCGCAAAGACTCGGACTTCTGACCGAGCGACTGGTCAAACCGACTTGATCGCGCATACAGGTACGCGCAGAGACGGGGACTTTTGACCACACGACGTACCTCCATAGCCCTGCACGCATGCAAAGATAAGCCAACAGACGGCCAACGCCCATCCATTGCGACTCAGTGTGTTATAGATCGCCGAGCCGGCTGACGTGAGCGAATGACCTGTTTAATAATTGTAGGTTCATCTTGTGTGTTTTTTAATACTGAACTGAATTCGAACGAATTTGAATAGGCATTAATACAATGAACACACGTGGCAAAAACCGTGCGCTGACCGAATTAAGCCATTACACTCGTTTGTTGCATGGCTGTTGTACACAGCCACGAGTTAAAGTGCTTAATTCGGTTAGCACAAGATTTTTGCCACGTGTGTATAAACACGTGGCAAAAACCGTGCGCTGACCGAATTAAGCCATTACACTCGTTCGTTGCGTGGCTGTGGTACACAGCCCCGAGTTTAAGTGCTTAATTCGGTCAACGCAAGATTTTTGCCACGTGTATAAACACGTGGCAAAAACCGTGCGCTAACCGAGTTAAGCCATTACACTCGTTCGTTGCGTGGCTGTGGTACACAGCCCCGAGTTTAAGTGCCTGATTCGGTCAACGCAAGATTTTTGCCACGTGTGTATACATACCATTGTTTACGTCGTAGAGTCCATAGAGAACCGCCAGCGCCATCGCGGCCGAAACAGCCCACAAACCGAAAACCACTTCCTTCCGGATCTTCAGCTTCTCCTCTTTATAGATCACCAGAAGGTAGCCGGTAAGCATTCCAATTAGATACGGTCCGATTCTGGTCCATGGCTTGGTGTAGTACCTGTTGAAGTAGTCCCACATGGAAGCACCAAGGTTGGCGGTGCTGCCGGTGCTGCTGCCGTTTCCCGTACTACCCCCAAAAAAAACAATTTTACACATTTTTCTGTTCTTATTTATCGTATAAATCACAGTAATACTGTATCATCAGTCGCTATTACACTTACCTCGTTATACCGTTCCCCAGCATGCTCGGCGGGAAGTCATACTGCACCGAGATCACGGCTGTGGTCACGATGTGGGCGACAAAAATTACCCCCAACATCACTAGACCGACGACCGGCTTCCTGCAAATAAATATATCGTGCATACTCTACATGTACATGTACCGTACCGTCGCGATCTCAAGGGACAGTTAAGCGCCGCCTCAGTGCAACACGCACACACACACCGGTCTAGATATACGGCGCAAGGCGGGCGGAATGCACGCCCTAGGGCACTCTACTGTCCCTTGAGATCGCGACGGTACGGTACTCAATGTCCTTTTTGATGAGAAGCGTTTCTCATGCATAAGATAGGAGAACATTTCTCGACGAGGAAGCCATCATAGTTCAAGAGGGTGCTTACTTGACCAGAGGGAATAGGATCAGAGGGCTGATCCAGTAGAACTGCATGTCATTCGCCAGGTACCACGTCCAGCCCATGCACTTTCAACACACAAATATTACACACATTAAACACATTTCAGATATTGTATTTTATTTATTTATTTATTTATTTATTATTGATTGATTGATTGATTGATTGATTGATTGATTGATTGATTGATTGATTAATTGATTGATTGATTGATTGATTGATTGATTTATTGATTTATTACAGATTCCAGAAAATCGATCGCTCGATCGATTGATTGATTGATTGATTTATTTATTTATTACAGAAAAGTGATACACGGTGCAGGTCATCAGGGCTGATCCGAGAAAGCCCTCGGACGGCTCTTACGTCCATCTACCTGTTTGTCAGTGTAGAGGAGGTTGTTGATGTAGAGCAGATTCGTCCACCAGGTGCCCCTGCAGCCGTCAATCTCCATCCCGTTGGGATTCCACTGCGGACCACTGCCGAGGTACTTGAACAAACTCAGATAGATAAACATGACAACCGCATATGCTGCTGTCAGCCTGAAATTCATAGCAACGTTTAAAATTAATATTCTCAGTTTAGCTAAGAAAGAAAAAAGTGAAAAGACGTACCGCCAATATCGATGGACGTAATATCCGACTACGTGGAGCTTTTGAACTTTTTTGTAATTCAGCACAAATAGGTAGCATACCAACAGCCCACTGAAACGGACAGTGAACACTGTATGTGTGCGACAGAAGTAAGTAAGCGACAGAATTTAATCTAATAGAGGATCCCGGAAATGGGTAATACTTGAACAATCAATCAATCAACCAGCAGAGCTCTGGAGCAATCGGAGCTGAGTTGATTGGTTGATTGTTCAATCATTACCCCTTCCCCGTTCCTTTTGCCCATTTCCGGGACCCTCCGTGAGACTAAATTCCATCGCTTACTGTGCACGTTTATGTGCTGTCAAGAGACATTTTCCGTTTCATACCTCATGGTGAAGAAGGTGTCAACGGAGACCGTTGCATTTGCAATAGCTTGAAACCAGAAATTTCCCAGGATATTCGGTAGAGTTGTGAGGTCACCTAAACGTTTTCGCCCGTGTATCATCATACAACAATAGGCCCTGATGGGATGTTTCGCGAGTCACGACTTACGAACGATATAAATGGAGAAGCCATAAGTATGCCCGAGGACGACCCACGTCATGGAGAGAAACCGAATCCCGTGGATGCAAGTCAGCGATTGGTCATTACTCGAGACTGACAGCAGCTTCTGCGTGTTGGTGTAGATGCTGAAAACCATCAAAATTTCCCCCAATATGCCTAAAATAGATGAGCAATTTATCGAGCGTTCAAATTGCTCCTGATGCGAGAGAAGTGCATGCGAAAAGAACGAAAGAGAACTTTACCGATTTCCGGTTTCGCGGCATGTTTGGCGGGATGATGATGATGAGTCCGCTCCTTCACGGGTAGCTCTCTGGAGTCCGCCAACAGCGGAGCATCGTCATCATCGCTATAGACCACCTCGCAACGTTCGTTGACGTCGACAGCGGCAAACCCGTTACTCCCACCGCTGTGGTCCGTTCCGATGACCGGATACGACGCACTATGAAGGGTACCGGGTACCAGGTGCTTACCGGGTACAGAGCCGTTCTGGAGCAGCTCCGCCAGTCTCGGTTGGTAGACAACAATGTCGTATAGAGTTCCGAGGGCGATGATGAAGAGGAAAATTCCGATGACCGCTCTGAAGGATATCGTCATGTATGTAATACTCAGAAATTCAATGCTGTAATGGTACGTGCGAGTAAACTACTAACAAGGAAACCTAGGTGGGTTCTCGCCTGATTTGACATCCTCTTTTGTCACGATTGAAGGCTACGGGACTATGCTTAAAAATGGTCTTGATAATTTGGGCTATCGTCTGGACGGTGGCCGGAAAAAAGGATTGTATATTGGCCTGTACACGAGTTTGTGGCATTAAGTTGGCAGGGCATTGATCGATCGATCGTCAATTATTAATCCACAATTAATCAAACAATCAACTCGTGTACAGGCCAAACCGCAATCCTTTTTTCCGGCCACCGTCCAGACGTTAGCCCAAATTAACAACGCCATTTTTAAGCATGATCCCACAAAGTTGCAGCTTTCATTTAGGACAAAAGAGGATTTCAGATCAGGCGAGCACTCACCTAGGTTTCCTTGTAACGAATCGATCAAAAATGGATTCATGTTAAATTTCCAGTATACAGTATACCGTATATGGACATTATAAATTACATATAACTGTATGAATATAAATTGCCATCTATATAGAACTGTATTCTGTACATTGTATGATGATGAAATTTTTTCGAAATCGAAATCTTACAACGCGATGATGGATTGTGTGTCGTAGGGAATTGTGCGCGGTTGACAATTACTTCCGTAGACCTGAATGCCCGTCGTGACATTGGTTCTTTCAGTCAGCATGGTCAAAACTGAAAGTTAAAAGAAACCATTTTATAAACGAGTTTAAAACAAAATTGCCACAAAGACGGAGTAAGTCGGAGTAAGTCGTGAATCTTTAGGTAGAAGGACATCAGGTAGACGAACCGGACAAATAAATGGACACAAAATCCTCTTATCAAATGGAGGTTCACGCTCGACCAAAGAACAGCGAGATTAGAGAGCGAACGATACGCATGGTCACATGTCACTCTCACATCCAACATACAGTAGAGAAAACAATTCTTTCTCGGACATTTCTTACGGTTAGACATGAGTTGGAACGTATCCTGATCGGAACAGCTGTCGGGGAAACAGACTCCCAATTTCAAGGCCAACGTCACGGAAGGTCCCTCGGGGTTTTGCTGCAATAAAAAGCCTCATCAAACTGACTAGCAAGTATTCATAAGATGCAACCCTAACTATGATTTGACAAATTTTGTCATGTGGGCTTGTATGCGGGAAAATGGAAAGATTACCGCGGGAGGCGGCTGCGAGGCGTTCAGCGCTGGTCCGATATTGGCCAGGCAGTACTTCCCCTGAAACTGTGTGTCATTGTTCTGGACGGCCTTGGCAGCCTGGCATTGGCTGAACGAGCCGAGCCACACGAAATTGCCCTGCAGGATTCCGGCTTCCGGCTTGCTAGCAGCATCCACAACTGCAACACATCCCCGACAAAAGGGTTTTCATATTAGCATGTACGATTATCGCAGGAAAAGTACAGATACAGTCATGGACAAAACTGAGTACACTGGAGGGTCCGGG
The DNA here is from genome assembly GCA_001579985.1 of Hypsibius dujardini. NCBI lineage: Eukaryota > Metazoa > Tardigrada > Eutardigrada > Parachela > Hypsibiidae > Hypsibius > Hypsibius dujardini. The sequence continues at coordinate 22,781 of LRSR01007521.1, forward strand.
GAATGGGCAAAGGGGGCGGGACAGGGGGTGGTTTTCAAATAATCGAACAATCAACCACCTGATCACCCCC
>LRSR01007525.1:0-35050 GCA_001579985.1 Hypsibius dujardini
CCATCAGGTGGAATTAAAAACAGCCCCCCCCCCCCAAGTGAGCAAAAACGCTTAGCAGCTTTGCTGTGGTCATAGTCATGGAGGTCTTACCCTTACAATTGTTTGCAAAAACACCTTACCGGGGCATGAGGTATGGTTGGATCGGCAAAGTAGGCGTCTGCCAGCGTTCGCAGTGTCAGCGCGTCGAGACCTTTCAAGCAAGCTGCGAGCGATGAAGTTGGTGTGGTGGCACAACCTCCCCGAGCCCCGAGGCCCACTGCGTTAGTTAGTGGGCCTTCCTTGATGGCCCAGGGGGAGAGTACACTACCACTCATAGTGATGGTACCAAAAACTCGTGCTGAAAATCCGTACACGAAAACATACCTTACACATTTAATCCAAGATATACTCTACTGAAGGTTCTTAGTCTAAATCATACTCACACGCAATCGTTCGATCAATCATCATGGCAGACACGATGGCAGCACCGTCACTCTGGCCTGACACCGTAATTCTGTCACGGTCACCGTTCCATTGGTCGATGTACTGGTAGACCCAGTTGAAGGCAGCCTTCATGTCACTCAGAGCGTAGTTACCGGGTATTGCACTATCTCCCGTACTGAGAAAACCTATGAATATTTCATAACTTAATTTAAAAAAAAATTCCAATGCGTTGTTTGATCTTTCAAAGTACCGAATACACCGGTGCGATACTGTGGGATCACGACTACGACGTTTAGCGTTTTTGCAAGGTCACCACCGCCGTTGGGGAGACCTCTACCGTTACCTGTAAAAATTCAGTCATAATGGCCTTAATGAAATTCGAATGGGAAACTCAAAAGCAATCAGAGGTTAGGTTTTTCCATACTCGAAAGTAGTCCACCCCAGGACCACATGAAGACGGGTAGTTTGGTTGTGTTTTGACATAGTGCAGACACGGGGCCTCCCGTTAATCCAGCTTGGCTGCAGTAATACGGAGTGAGGAAGCCCGGTGGCACATAAACGTCGAGATAGAGACAGTCCTCCGCGAAGGCTGTTACGCCTGTCAACGTAAACGGTGGCTGATTCGGGTTCTGCATACACATAGGTCCTCTCTCGTTGCTGACCGAATCAGCCCGCCAATTTTCGTTGACCACTGCGTCCTAATAAAACAAACTACAGCATCTAAACTTTTCTCTCTTATGATCAGGTCTTCCGTTTGTATTACAACCTCGAAACGTGCTGCCTTGCCGTATTTGATTGAGAAAATTCGTCCGGTTGTTTGGGTGGGACCAGATCCGTAAGCTAAAAAGGAACATGAAATGTAAATAGGAATGCAGACAAGTGTTTTTTTCTGACCCATGAGACGTACGATCTGGGCAGACAATGTTGGCACACGTTGAGGCATAAATGGCCTTCAAGCCTTCGCAGTCGTCCCTGCTTAACTGTGCCAGGCTTCCTGCGGCTGTGACTGAAGTGTTAGCCACTCCATTCAAGGTCTGAACTCGTCCAGGCACGATTGTGTAGAGCGGTTTGCTGGGATCTAAGGTGAATTTTGTGAGTGCAGGCATGGTGATGCTGTTGTAGTCGAAGGCCGTCAAATTGACGATGGTCTGCGGTGATGGACGAGTGTCGACTGGAGTTATGGGGTCGTGGTATTTTCGAATCAGATCAACAGGTGGTACACCGACGTCTATGAAGAATTCTCAAGTCATCACGTGATGGTCTAGCCGTGTTTGGTACACATACCCGTTCTCACATTCATCAAATTAACCTGTGAACAATTGAAAATGTCACGCGCTGTACACAGGCAAAATAGAAGAACAAGCCGCGAGCGATTGTTACTCGAGTAAATGTTTTAATTAACAATTATTATAATTTTTCTTTTTTCCTGGAAAAAAAATGAAATTTTTCGAAATGGGTCGTACAGATAGCCATGATTAGGTTTTGATGTGCAAGTTATCAACATGTCTCATTGTAAATTCATTATGTAGAGAAAAAAAACGCGACTGACTGTGATGTAATTATCGCGATCCGGACGTCGCCACTCATCGCGAAGGCCGAGCGCGTTCACTGAAACAGTAACATCATTTTGGCATGAATATATTGTGAGGGCAGTGCTCCGCAGACCACGCCCCACTACATATTTGTGTATGTTATGATTGGATGATTGGTGTGTTTGTGGATTCCTATGGTGAGCGTTCGAGCTTCGGCTCGACGCTCACAACATAAAATCAGTGTCGCGACTCTCTCGTTTTCGTTCTCTGTCTCGCCTCCGCGCACTCACCAGTTAATAGCTCCCCCTAATACTGGGCTTTTCATTTGCCCATCTGGTCAAGACCCTGTCATTAGCAAACCGTGTTTCATCAATATTTCGTACCGATGTACTTCATCGTGTCCCGCTTGTTCTCTAAACATCGGTGAGTCCCATTCACCAGGCCTAATTTCTGTCCAGAAGACACCGGTCTTCCTCCCCTCACGACCACACCAGGAAACGCAAAACAACCGGGAAATAGTGCCCTAAAAATATGTTCATATTCAATGCGCAATTAATTTGATTGGAAAGATCTTTAACAAAATAATAACAAAACTCAATGCACTCTTCTTCGCTACACTCACCCCGAATTTGGATTTTCCAGAGGCGTGGTCATAGGCCCAATATATATGTTGGGTTTTTGCGCATCAGTTGCGGGGTTGTACGGCACGAATTTGATGCACTGTTGCATGTTATTCTGGATTTCATTCAAGGCCTCCACAACAGCGGCCTGATCTTGTTGACCTGCGAGATCAAACCGAAAATATAAATCCCAAATAGATGAAGGCAAGAGAAGATACTAACTGTATCTGCCGTCTAAACGGTATGGAATGCCATCGGGCTGTGGCCAGGCTGCATGTTGATTATCGAGGCTAACAACTGCTCGCGTGGATAAAATCATGGGAGCATGATCAGTTGCTGTAAAATCGGCCAAAAACTTGGCTAAAGATCCCTGAAAAAGAAACAGGACGAAAAGGAGGATACTGAAGCAACTGAAAGCCATGTCACATAAACAGCTTCTTTTTCTGTGATCTCAAACAGAGAAAAAGTATTATCTAAGACTGAGATGATGGTTTTTAATGCACTTGTACTGACTGTCTGGCAAAAGTCGGGACAGATGTTTGAATAAAAATGGCTGATCAACTCACTGAATGGGCAGCACCGTATGTCCGTTGTTCAAATGCGGTTCATTACTTTTAAAATATTCGTTCGAACGATTCAACCGCCTGTTTGCTGCCTTGCTTATGACCGTTGAGTGCATGATTATTGCGTATGATGATTTAGAGCGCGGTTACTGTTGAATTACTATACGTTTTGGCTATTCTGTAAGTTATCCGTAAATGCAGAATCAAATACTCACGGTGTCGAGTATAACTCGAGTTCATCACGCCCGTAGTACTTGTAGAAGGTTTTCCGGCGTGTCCTGTCCGGGGCGTTCCAGTAGTCGGTGTGGCGAAAGTTCCAGCCCTTGGCGATCTTCTCGTCGGTCGAGTCCATCCGCCGGAACTCATACTCTGGCTTGCACTCCGACTCGTCATAGTCGAAATTGCAGTTCCATTTGATGTTGAAAGAGAAGACGGCATCCTGTGTGCATTGAAGGCATAAAATAAAGTTACACTGGTAAAAAAGGCTGAAGGATATTTAACCTTATGTACGTAGCCTTGCCAAAGCTTAAGACTCACGGTACGGGCGACCTTCGAGAAGTTACTCGGGGGCTTCTCCTTATCCAACACTAACTTCACCATATCCTTAACAACGAAGATGGGGTAGTATTTATTGGTCTCGCTGGTGCGATTGTAACGGCATTTCTTTACATCTTCCTCCGTCATCGTGCTGGAAATGTTGCGCAGTTTCCCTTTGAATTCGGGAAGTTAGACATAGTTTTTCACGAGGTCTGTATGATCTTCAGCTTCCGTCAAACCTCTACAAACAACAATCTCAATTAAATAGAGTAATTCGACGTTGCCCTATTCAATGCAAAGCACTGAGGCACCCTCGTTCCAGCTCTCCGCGGCCGATACCGCGGAGCTCATAGCATAGATCGTCGTCACGCTGACCATCGGCCTCGTCATAGCCTCCGTAAAAGCACCCTCCTTCTCGTCCTCGTCGCCTAGGCACGGAGAGGCGGCCGGAAATTCGGCCTCAATGTTCAACTCCTGGGATTTGTCGCCATCAAATTGGTCATTTGCCTGATCAACGGTGATCTGACCGTCAACCCGATGCATCGCCCGCCGTTTGCCTTACCACTACCGAAAATGAAGCAGCCCGGCGGTTAATCTGACCATGATTGCCAGCTACAGGATCGCTTGCGTTCCTTTCGTAGTCGTCTTCATACATCCATCGGCCGGGGCAGCTCGCATCTCCTGGTACACGTTGGGCCTGTGTAGCCTGATATTGCCCGATAGGCTGGGTGATTTTTTTTTGTGCCCGTCCTGTCCTACGTCCCTACGCTATCACAGGATGTGGAGTGCTTAGGATCTGGTCTAAGGAGTTTCATGTTGGCGGGATGGCGGTGGCAGTTTATCAATGTCCATCGTCACCAGATGCAACTACCAGCTCCTATTGCGCTGCAACTGGCGACCCGCCGGCGAGTGACGCTAGCGCAAATGCTGCTGGTGACGCTGTAACTCTCTACCTTCCCCAGCTGTACCGCAGTAAGCCGGTGTCAGTGCTGGTGGGCCAGGACATTCAATTTGTTTCAGTGTAGATTTTGACCGGTGAGTCAAAGGTTCAATTAAACGCTTACGGAGTGGTTTACTGGTGCTGTTGCGATGATTTAAAAGCAAGATACCCCAACGGGTCTCTGTGTTGCACAAAGTATTTTGCTGCTTTCCAACGCGGTGCAACGGGAGAGAGACAGGCGCGAGTGCTGACAATTAGAACCATGGAAGGAGTGCCTGAAGGTGTCGATTCTTGAAAGCACTCGTTTTAACGGAATTGAAATCTAAGTAAATTAATTGCGTGACTAGCAGCTCTTCTTTGACTCTGATACATTTTCGCCATACGTAAGACATGGACCTACCGGGTGCAAAGACAAATTTTGGAATAAATCTCGCGAGTGCAGCAACCGATGCAATAACTCGAGCAAACTAGGTCTTCCCAAACCAAAAGCAAGAACTGAGAAGCACTCTCCGCATTAGGGCTTCCACAACTCAAACACCCGATATTCTTCGCCAAGTCGGACAAGCTGGACGAACATTTAAAAACGCATTGCTAAAAGATAAACGTAATTGCAAACCAGATTGGCATCCAAATTTCAGTTGTGCTGCGCGCAGTGACGGTGGCTGTTGCTACTACTGTCGGCGGAGGTGCAGGCGCAGCGATGACGGTTGAGTTGATCCTCCCGCAGTCTGTCGTGTCGCACACACTCAGACTGGCTGGCTCGAAATGCGTCCCATTCACCTCCAAGCTTAGACCGTCCTGCCCCGACGCGATCCAGTCTTGAAACTTTCCGATTTCCTGTTCAAGATCTACAGCCACGCTCGCGTTTTTCGTGATGAGCCAAATGTTCACGGATACATTCGATCGGATGCCACCGCTGGCATCGATATCCTCCTGCTGAACGAACGCAAACCAGTCCAATTGATTGTGATTCCACTGCAAATGAGCGGAGACTGCGTCGGTGACCTTGGCTGCTAGGCCAAACCGATCGACCATTCCAATGGGCTCGTCGGCAGCGCGTTTGGGTAGTCGTAGTCGTAGTAGCAGCCGAAGGACTACCATCTTACCGAAACGACTGGCAGGCCACGCAGCACCAAACACCAAGCCAACAGCAATGCCAGTTAGTGGGTGGTTGGGGCACGCTACCATGACGTCCAGGACGCCGGTGACAGTCTCCAGTGCGTCGGAGGTCAAAAAGGCGCCTTTGATGGTCCAGAACGCGGTAAACCAGTCGCGGGATCCCAGTTGGCACATGGAGGGCGCACCAAAGCCCGGTGTAACGTAGCAGGGTGCGTGAGAGGCAAATGCCTGCTGTTTAATGTTGGCACAACTGCCGTTATAGTATGGTCGTATCATTGGCACCAACGACACCTGTAGACATTTCCGTACGCCATCGACCCACTTCTGACCCTGAGTGGAGAAGGAGCTGTTATGATCGTCGTACAGTTGACAGAATTTCTCGGCATATCGAATGGCGTAGCCGGCTTGATGCCCGGCGCAAGAATGCTTCCGCTCGAGGCACTCGCGGTACCAGGTGCAGTCGCGACCATCCGGGCTGTAACATTGTTCCGGCAACCACAGGGCGGCAGCGGAGGGATCGTCCGGTTCGGGAGTACAGGCGCAGTCTGGTCTGACTACTCCGCTAAACAGATCATGATTTTCGGCCATGCATTCATGCCAGCAATAGACCGCAGTCGTGTCCATACAAAAGTGGCGTCCGCCGGATTTTTGCTTAATATATGCATCCGACAGACAATTGGCATACTGTTCGCCCTGATATCGGCTGTCTTGATAACATCCAAAGTTACCTGCTGGTCCGGTTTGCCTGTCACACTCGCCCCAAGCCGCAAAACAATGACCGGCCTGTTTGCATAGAACCAACGCGATGGAGAGGTAATGTAGAAAGTGAGCCATGAAGAAAATCAGATCAGGGATGGTGTTAAAAATTAAGATCTTTCTAACTTCGCTAGTAATATACAGTACTCCACAATAAATACACTGTCGGAAGAAACGCGCAAACCGCAAACATAGAATCGACGAAGAGAACTGTAGGCCGAGAGACTTGAAGTGGACGCTTCTCACTGCTGCTGAACAAGACACTGCTATGACTATTGGTTTCCTTTAGCCCCAATGGAAACAAGCAAGAAAATCATGCTTAACTATGCAATCCCATGAATGAGAACGTTGTACAAACATTAGAAATTCTTCAATATCACTAAAATTGCCATGAGATAACATTGTTTGCGACAATGATGGCTCCGGCAGCCATGCGTTCTCCACGTAGCTGACATCCTAGACATAACGAGCAACAGCCAGCGCATTCAAATCGACCAGCTCTCCTAATCATCTTTCACACGGGTGAAGATTGCAGGCACACGCATAGTACAAAATAAGAAACAAACTAATCCAGTTACTCAGAGTCAGACAGGCGCCGGAGAACGAAGACATTGATCTGGACGAAAAGGATACTGCGCAGTCCAATTCTGAGTAACTGGATTATATTGTTTCTCATTTTGTACTATGTGTTAGCTAATCGTAGTAAGATATTCAGAACTACCCGTGCCTGGCATGTCGGGTTCTTCCCTAGTTAACCTGTAAGATTGATTTTTAAGAACATTCTGTATTTTTCCCACCAGGCCACAGTCCTTTGCTATTTTCTGACAAACTTTCTCCTGAAGACCAACGCGTTTCGCAAGTCAAAAGTCCAGCAAACGCGTGACGACAAGCCCAGGAAAAATTTTATGTCTGACCCGGCCGGATCAGCGGAACAGGTGAGCTGTACAATATTAGCTGTTGGCACTCCCGCTAAATAATTCCTCACCCTGTATGGCACGTTGCACTTTACACTCTAACAAGGGAATTTTGCATCTCTGGAAGGCGAAATGTTCCACTTTTAATATTTTGTTGAAAATAACTTAGTTCTCAATATTTTAATTGAAAAAAAATACAAATGTCTCCAAACATTTTTTAAAAATCTAAAACCAATACGGGGTGGTACATAGAGGGCGCTCTCAGTATTACCGCATGCTGCGTGCATTAATTGAACTATTTGTTAACACGAGCGAGTACACTGGCTTGTTTGCCGACGTCATTAAACTGTTGTAATTGAAACTAACTGAAAATTTAATTTACCAAGAGGTGTAAAATATAAAGGTTAAGTAATAACGTCACAGAAGTGGTTAGAGTGATAGAAATGATTAAAACAGAATGACTTTGCACCGAGCGCAAGACAAGAAGTTTTTGCACACGGAGAAACAGAGCAGTGGTAGTTCTCCCTGCCCGTATCGATGTCAAAACAAAACTGAGATGGAGTTTTGAACTCAAAATGCTCTTCGGTCTCAAAATAAACGGGGTGGGACTAACCCACTTTCCACGTTTTGCGGAATTGTGGGCTGCTAAATTGGTTTTGTACTAGCGACTGAAGCTTTGGGATCGAGTAGCGTTGCTGCAATTCACACTGGATGTTGTCTCGAACTACCCAATCCCAAATTTTGCGGACGAAGGCCTTGCACATACGGAACCCGTAAAGGTCAATAGGTTGGCATAATGGTGTAGTTTCCGGTGGAACAGTAACAATTTGAACCTCGCAACCCTCTAGAGTGGTAGCGTCCAATCAGATCCGGTTCCTCTAGGTGGACCAAGAATCGATGACCAGCACAGTCCGATTACTAATATTCGGAAAATACACTTGCTCCAGCCACATCGTCAAATTTTACTTTTTCATTTTGTTTAATGAAAGAAGTAAACTCTAGTAACTTTATTGCACAATGCCAGAATAGTTTATGTAAATATCTGCGTATCGTTCTTCCAAATTTATTGGTTACAACCTTCGACTTTAATGAACCTTAATAGCGAATGTTTTCATTACGCTGTGGGCATTTATTTATTGCATCTTACATGAAACCGAATGCATACCGCTTACTTAAGGCGGTTTTCAGAAAGGGATAGCAAGATGTTTCTACTTCATTTTATAAATCAATTCAATATTGGTTAGGCATTATCTTTATATCTTAAGACGCAATGCTCCTTCCCGTCCCACATTCACCGAAGAACCAAGTAATTTAATTGTTCCGACCCAAGAGTAAACAAGGAGGAACAAGGTGAGGTACGGAGCCCGTTTGACATTGGATTCAAACTTTTTAAGGCACATGTTCAGGAATGAATTCAGAGAATAATTTAACTAATTTTTTAGGATTGATATATATTGGTTCGTCTATTTTTAATTGAAGGGAGGGGGCGTATGAATCATGCAAATTGTGGTCTTGTTTCGCAAGCTCCGGATTAGCTTTTGGTATGAATAGGTAGGTTAAAGTCACAGCTATCGATTGATATTGTAAGACTTGTTCACTCTGGCGGCGAAGCGCGCACCAACCCCTAAGGGTACCGGCCATGTCCGGCCACCACTAAAGTGACCAATAATTCATCGGAAATTCTACAAGATCGTTTGCTGCAAAATTTCAAAGTCCATAAACGACTGCAATATTCCTGTTTCCTGACTCAAATTTTGTTTTGAAACGGATTGGCATTCGAAGAACTTTTTTATGGTTTCATGAGGTGTAGCTATCAGCTATTCTCGAGCCTGATTGGAACCTTTCAACTGGCATATTGGAATGCACCTATAATTGTCCCCCATATTCACAAGAAATTTTGCTGACGGTAATCGATCCATTCCAAATTGAGTATTGAGGGGCCTTTTTTACAAATCGTGAAATAAAACCTTTTTTTTGTTTACATTGAAATTTCGTCAAAAAAATTAGTATTACCGATAAAAAATTGGTATGCACTATCAGTAATATTGAACTATTATTTAATTACGTTAAACAAATCAAGTGAGGATATTTTGCCCGCCCCCCCCCCAATTCGTTTCAGTTCAGTTCAGTTCATTTCAGTTCAGTCCATTTTCAGGCTTTTTGCATATTGAAGAGAATTGCCAATATAATCAACTTTTTTCAGTCCCACCTGGCCCGACGTTGCCCGCATCAGTCTCAGAATGACCGCGGATGTATCACGCAATTTATTTAGTCAAGAAAAAAACAAAGAAAAGCCATAAAACATTAACGAAATTTAAACTAAAAAACATCAGACTTAAACAACATCCATCTCTGTACACTGTATTTGAGATTCTTTGAAGGAAACGTACATTTCGGAAACTCCAGCAAAATTATGTACATAGCAAAATTGAAATACTAAACTAGCGTTTTGTGGGCTGGATTTGAAATTACGGAAATTGAAACTCTTGGCGCCGTATTGGAACCTCTTCCACCGCAAGCCAATCCAGCGCTAAGAATAAAGAGCACTGCATCGACGAGGATGATACCACCCGCACTCACTGCGTAACCATTCGCTCGTTGTGCTGCTTGAAGAATCATCATAACTCCCGCTATTGATCGAATAACTCCCGACAAAATGTTGAAGACTATCATCACCGGTGATGCCTGGTCCTCCGTGAAAGAGAAACGGCATAGGGTCATGTGATACCAGACCCACGTCATGATCAGAACTTGCAGGATGAGCACACAAAGAAACTGATCCCCACCGTCGTGCCAGACCAATGAGGAATAAATCAGCAGGCCAAGGGAAGCACCCGCGCAGAGTATCTGAAAAATCCTCAAGGAACGAATAAAGCTCAAGGATTCTGAGAGCTTTTTCGCCCTGCGTATAACTCGAATCTTGGTTGGGGCAGAAAGATTGTTTTCGTAAATAGAAAAGGCTGGAGCGACCATCCCTTCGAACCTTGACGCTATGTGCAAGTGCGATCAGGAAGAGAATGTAATGGTACACAGCGTGGAAGTATCGGTTCAGAGAAAAATGCACATCGTCTTCGAGGCATTTTTGCATCAGCAGAAAGAAGTATAGGCAAAGGAAAGTTTCTTGATATGACAGCGAGCGTATCTTCTCAATTCTCGAGCCGCAAACAAACGTGTTTACGTGACCTAAAAACCGAATTCATTTGCGTCGCTGAGTCACCGCGTGCACATACAATGCATCTGTGGGCGGTTACACCCGGCACTGCCTCAACATCGCGGCTCTCTGCACCGACGCCAGCAATGTGAGGCGAAGGGAAATCATATGAGAAACGTTTTCACTCGCAGTTGTACACCCTGATCTTTGTCATGTTTTGGTTTCTGAACGACATCTTTTTTGTATAACCGTTATCAGGCAGCCCCTGCACTAGAAGGATGTGTATCAAGGAATACGGATGATTGGACCCAATGGCAGATTGACCGTTGGCCAAACCGGTCTTTGCTCCACCCCCCCCCACCCCAAACTGGGGGGGGGGCAAATGTTGTCACACCAAATGTTGCCGTGAAATTCTGTCAACTTCTTAACCCGGTGAGAGCTAAAAAAAAGCTAAAATACCTAAAGTAATGTAAAAACCCTGACACAATTTTCGACTGTTGGCGCTGCGGCTGCTGCCTCACTCACATCTCTCGTCACATCCGTCGAGCGATCCGTGAAAACGAGCACGCGAACCGCGGTTGCCGCAGCCTGGCTCGAGGTCTCCGCCTCGTCAACGGCTTTCCTCGCCTCAGCGAGGGCCGCATTGGCAACCTCCACATCACCCCGCACGGACCTCAACGCTCGCAGCCTTCGCGGACACTTTATTGCTCTCTGTTTTAGTTTCTATTTTGCAAGTGCATACTTTGTTCTATTAATGTTCTCGCCTAAGAAGCCTTGGCTTGATGACATTCTGTATATATAGTACTGTAACGTGTTGTTTCGAGTGAGTTCTGGCGGTTTTGTGTGTAGGATTAAAGTGATTGTGAACCATACCGTGCTGCGCACGCTACTAAATGTTTTACCAACTTTGAAATATCACCAAAAAAATAACGTTGCCCGACTTTTGAAAAGCGAAACGAAAATTAATTTTCATTACTTCAGTAGGCCTAAAGAATATATCTCTATACAATATCTCTAAGTGATTCTGAATTCGCCACTTGAATACCGTATTCCCCCGATCTCAAGGGACACTTTTATGCCCTACCAGTTAATTTCATCCACCCCGGATCTTATCTGTTCATCACCGTTTGCTATTGTTTACCTACAATCAATCAATCAACTGATTTAATGTGTGCGTCAAAAAATCCCGCTTAATCAATCAATCAATCGCTGCCAAGTTCCGCTTTAATTTCAACGAATCACGACACAGTGAATCCGACTGAACAGTCAACCGATGAGGGGAGGGGGTGGGGCTTAACTGTCCCTTGAGATCGGGGGAATACGGTAATGCTCCAAATAAGCTGCCACAGGTCAGCAGCAGTGTGTTAAATTAGGTATTATTTATAATTTCAAAAAGTTTGGTATGAACTTTGCTTTTGTATATTGAAATCAAAATCAGTTCCATAATCATCAATATTTATTTTAACTTTGGTTACAAAGATTATTTTAGTGACTCTCATGTAAATCATTTTAAATAAAAGTAACTCTCCTTTCACGCAAAAGCGGGTTTGATTGTTTGATCTTCAGCAAACAAGACTAAAGTGAAGTCGTCCATTGATTGCTTGCTTTGAGAGATTATCGTTACGAACGCCACCGTACTGGAGATTCGTCAATCTATAAAGTGAACAAGACAAACTTTTCACTAAACGTTTCAAAAATCTCGACATTTATTGCCCAAATAAGTTATTTTTTCGATGCACTACCGCTCCGATAGCCAACGCGCCCGCTCCGCTAAACCCGCTAATGTATCTGGAATATCGGAATTTGCAAGAACTCGATAGATTATCGGCGCAGCTCTGGAACTTTTCGGACTGCAGGCAAAAATAGAAAAGGCGCCAGTTTCCTGGGAAATTCTTACCCACTGATGACGCTGACGGTGACGCTGAATCGTTTTGCCAGCATGAGTGGTACTTGGTAAAAGATGTCCGCCTCATGCTGCGAGGCAGCAGTTTTTGTCGTGACTGCCCACGCACTTCAACCACAACAGACGTCAATTATATCCAGCGGTTGTCCTTGAAACGTGCGAGAACTCGAGAACCACGCAGACCGAGTACGGGAACCGGTTAAAAAACTATTCCAATTACCGTAGAGGAAGATCACACACGAAGAAATGGTCAAGTGGAACTGGGGTTTTTTTTCGCCGTTCCCGCGCATTCTGACGTCCGTTCGCATCATTTGAGAAAAACACCGCCCGTGGTTATAAACCTCAAACTTCTTTCTAATTGTTTGTGCTCTTTCTAGAAAGCTAAACTCAAGTTTTGATTGATTCCCTTTTTATCCGCAATTCCATCATGTTGGTCGCCCCTCTAATGATCGTCGTTGTCGGTACGTTTTCTTGACATGGGGCTGTCCGAGTTGAATTCGATCTGCACCAGAGCTGGGTCGCTAAAGGCTCCACCGCTTAAACCGCTAAACCCGCTCATGGTAAATTTTATTAGTTTATAAATCCATTTCAGATGCCTTTCGCTTAACACAGCACTTGTAATCTAGCAGATCACTATTGATGTTTCCGAAAAACATCCGAGATAGCGCTTTGGAAAGTCTACCTATTTCTACATTTTCAACAAACACTTTTTCCGACTAAGAACACCGATTTATAGACTAATAACATTTACCATTAGCGGTTTTAGCGGTTTTAGCGGTGGAACCTTTAGCGGCTCAGCTCTGATCTGCACTGCCTCATGAATCTGGCTAATTGTGTGTTTCAGGCATGATGGTCTTAGCCGCGGATGCTCAACGGTTCTACTCTTGCAAAGGCAAACTGTATACTTATCCTTTTCGCGAGTGCACTTACCCCAACGTCAATAACGGCAACGTAAACTCCCAGCAAACGTACTACAGCTGTAACGGTTTACTCTTCACTTACAAAAACCCTGCATGCGTCTATCCGGCTGGCAATCCTGGCTCTGGTGGGGTCGTAGTCATGCCTGTGACCAGTAGACCCACCATTCCGCCGACAGTTCCCGCTGCAACTGTGCCTCCACCGATTAATCCTCCCGCGGTGGATCCGTAAACAAAACGTCTCTCTGTTTCCGCCAATGACTTTGACTGAGCCACAGTGTTGGGTTCTTCTGGATTCATGTTTAAGCGACCGAGAAGTGAAGTGTGACACAGCGTAATATGAATGTGTAAATATCTTCTTGCAACAAATATTACAAACCTTTAAAATACCCCCTCCCCATGACCAGGAATGATTTTCAAGGTCATTAACTAGAATCTATCTGCTTATGACTTCCCCTCCCTCCCGAGACTGAAAACAATTCGGCTGCTGTCAATCGATTTCAAATTGAATTTCGGTTTGAATAGCGTACAACTAAGTTTTAAAAAGATATTTGTAAAAAATAGCATTTTACAGTTAAAAGCAAAGCATGTGGAATCTTCCATCGTTTTCCCGATTTCAGCATTACGCCAGAAACAAGTTCCGGGCACCACACCGAGAAGATGGATATTGAAGTCATTATAAATACAGTTCTACTGAAAAAATATATAGCAAATAGATTCTGGGTGTGGGCGTTGAAAATCATCCCTGGTGAGATCACGATTGATGAGTGGTTTCGGTCATGCAATGTTTTAGGTCTATGAGATGTTAAGGTCCTTGAATGTGAAGGTTCGTTTAGCGTCCTTACAAATCGGAAGCAGGATTTCTAATGGTAGGGCCAGGGTGTGGGCAAGCGAAAAAATGCTTTGTTTTCAAAATGGAACCCAGAAATTGGCATAGTGCTCTTCATCATTTTGAAAACTGTGGGCGTTGGGTGTCTGATTTTCGACCCCACCCCTCGGTTTCAGAACATTTCCAACACTTCAGTTGATCGATCATATTTGATTTTTATTTGGGTTCAGTGCAAGCTCCTATTAATAACTGCAAGTGGGAGGTTAAAAACTTTGGAGAACAAAAACAATTTGATGAAGAACTGACGACTTTGAAATTGGTTTGAAAACTCCTGGGGTAGCTGGGAAATCAAATAACTATTTCCGTAAGTTTCAAGACAACCAGATACAGTATGCCAATTTTAAATGTTAAAACACTGAAAGATTTCATATATTTTATCATTTTCACTGTAGAAATTAGGACTAATTTCTAAGAGACAATTCTTTTACGATATTCCAACAAAAAAGCGTCAAAATCATACCAAGACGTGTACACTGTGCAGTTTGCACCTTCTTTGTCGAGGCTTCCACAGCAGCTGGTTCTTACAACTGAGGTGGAGTGCCAATTATTTTTGAAGTACACATTCAATTTTAGCTTTTTTCCCGATGCGCATTCTGCACAGTGTATTCTGTACAGTGTTCGTTCGCATTGCATGCACGCGGCTGTAGTGAACTCAGCTCACGACTACTTGGACATGTCGTCGGACGAAGACGGCGGACGAAGACGGCGGTGGAAGTATCAGCGCCACCCCAAATTGAGCAGTGTGACGATAATTTAGTGGACTGCTCGTACATACACTAGAAGAAGTGCGATCGTCCGTAACCTCAACGTCATGTCGTTCTTCATTCACGCGCTGTTTCACGCGCACGCACAGTGGCTGAAGTCTGAGGCGGGTGTGCAACCGCGTGAGTGGCGATCAGAAAACGCCGTTCGTCATTCACGAAAAGGGGCGTGCCTTGTGACAAATGCGGATTAGTCGCTATCGAAATTCACACCAACCATAAATAAATCTCTTTTTAATTCGAATTACAGTACATAATTTGGCACAACTGTGAATGGGAATGGGAATATAGCCCGCAATGGATAAATTCGTGAGGAAACGCAAATGAAAAATACCGGGATTTAAGTTGCGTAAAACCAGAACAAATGATTTTGATCGTGATGGAGCACGTTGTCATACCGCCCCGTACCCTTAGCGGTCTGCGTCACTCACATCGCTTTTCACGGTGTCCGTCACGGCCTAGAAAATCAATTACGGATGGCACGAAGTTTTGCTAACAAACAATCGCACTTGCTCTACTGTGAACATTGAGATGAAGCAGATCAGCTGCGATCGCTGCCATAGCTCTTATCTTGCCCGAAGCAAATGCACCGTGTAATCAACTGAAATCAACCTGAGCATACACATTTATTTTCGAGAACACCTTCGCAATAATGGACGCTATTTTCTACACCCTTATGCTAACCGCACATTTAGGTACATGTAAAAAATTACCCATAAATATATATGTTTCAGCTGGTTTTGATTTCAGGCGTATCTGGCGGTGCTAGTGTAAATTATGCGCATTACGATGAGCAACCCTTGCGGCACTGTGGTTCGGTGGGAACTGGCTCCAACTCGGACCTCTTTCCAGTCACGCAAATGCATCATCGTGCACTGGACAAGGCTGGACTGGTCAGTCCCACCATTGTCGGTGGTAGCATGGCAGTGCGCAACCAAATCTGCTGGCAGGTAAGCTCAAAATTCAGTAAAATTACCTTGAGAATACAAAGAGGCTCAAGGGGGAAACTGCCTCTACCTAATTAGTCCTATCGGTTGAAGGGCTTCCCCAGTTTATAATCAGAAGCAGACTGCTCATGTTTGCATGGTGACCATTCAAATTTTAGCAAATGTTAGCGTGGTACAGTGTACATAGTCCATATCACGATACTTCTACTTTGAGAGGTAAGCATTGCGATGGGATGCGGAGGGACCATCATCGGCGAACGGACAATTCTAACTGCTGCCCACTGCTTCGTCGATGACAAGGGTGAGCAAGGCATTTTCCCAAGGGACGTGATGGTCCTCACGGGATCCCTTCACTGGCTGGACACGCCCAGCAATGATTCAACCGGTTGCGCGGAGGAATTTGGGGTCTCAGCCATTGCCGTTCATCCAGAGTATGACCCTTCAACCAGCGATAACGACATTGCCATCGTGAAACTAGACCGGGCAATTGTCTTCGAAGGGAAACCGTGTGTCTGCAGGATGTGTCTCGCTGATCAGGAGCCGAAAGTAGGAGAAATTTGCGTCGCTAGCGGAAATGGATTGGAATTTGAAGGTACTCTTCCGTCAGACAATATTTTCCCGAATAATAAACACCTTTTTCGAAGCTACAGTGGTCTCCACGAATACTGAATAATATTTGTCACTCCCTCCAACATCCATGAGTGTGGGAAAATAAAAATTCATTTCAGTGGCAAGGAGGGCAGTAAGTTAAGATTAGCTAAAACTTGATTTGAAACGAATCTGACAATAATTGAGTTTTTGAGGAATTTTGTCCTGAAAGTGGTACTCTTGTACCCGCCAACTTAAGCCGAAAAGTATACTACGAACTTCAGTTCCGCCAATCGTGTTTGGAGCTTAAACAAAAAACCGCTCATTGTAAGTTATCATGACATAGTTTCTCTATAAAAACCACGTTCTATTGGTCCTTGAAATGCAGGAGGAAATTTTGAGGAAAAATAATTCGCGCAAAAGTGCGAAAACAAGTACTTTCTACACATTAACATCGTTTTAGTTCCGCCCCTACAACATTTTGAGTTTCATAGAAACCAACTATTTTATGAGTATCCTTTTAGGTTTACTTTGTTTGCTACACTGCCTCTAGAACCACTTGATGGAAAGGCAGAATTTCAAAGGAATCACTAACACAATCAAGTAATGAAGCAATCAACCCACTGAGCCCGTGTTAAAAAGCAAAATCGGCCATTTTAATCAGCGACCCCAGGAAGGTTTCCTGCGTGAGATTAGTTTTTATCATAAACTTAATTGAGGCTTCAGGTGTGGCGTTTTTGTCATTTGTGAGGTTAGCGTCAACTGCGCTCAGTTTGCGTGGCCACCGTTTGAAAACTATTCAATGTTCGTGGTGGCCCCTGTATATAAAACGCTACTGAAATGTTTATTTGTTTATTTAGGGGATGATTCGAATGATCCGCTAAAATTTCTCAACCTGCCAGTGCGTAACAACGTTTATCCTGACTGCTCTTTCACGACAAACGAAAATGAAACCCGATCCACTAATCCTGATCTGTTTGTCTGTGCGGGCGGAATCGTCGGAGAGGACTCGTGCCAGGGGGATTCCGGTGGGCCTCTCGTGTGTTTGAATCGCGACGGTAGCAATCTACTGTACTTGGCGGGAATAGTGTCTTTTGGTGAGGGCTGTGGCGGGCCGATCGGTGCGCAATACACCAAAGTTAAACCTTTCCTTCCTTGGATCAGAGAGAATGCTCTACCGGACATTGTTTAGGCTAACACTATTGAGCAGATTTTTTTGTAACAGCATTTTTATAGGCAGCTTAGAAGCGGTCAATTATCTCAGTCAAATTCAGATCACGCCTAACAATCACGTACGGCTCTCGGTGTATGCGCTCAAATCAGAATTTCGTGTCTCTATCCCATTTTCAATACACTTTTCAATCGATTGTCGTTAGCAATCAGGGGGCGGACATCAGGGGCGGATCTATATGTACTCTTTGTAAATAAATGTTTGGAATTTTTGGAGCAGTGTTCTATGATTGGTTCATAGCTCCGCCCCTTGATCTTCACCAATTATTATACGAATAAATCCCATTCTACCTTTAATTCATAATGGCACATAGTGAAAAGTCATATATTCGCTATGCTCTGCAATACGGGAACTGCTAAATAGCTCTAAGCCAGACAAAATAGGAATGGGCTCGACTCGCTGGATTGAAGCGGACTTATCTAGAAATTGGCTACACTTCGTTGTTGCCGGCATTTGTAGCCATATGTACTTAATAAGTTATATTATTATAATACTCACTGCAATTAACTAAAAAGAATTTGGATTCGTTCTTTTGTGGAGGAATGTTGATATCTTTTAATCCTTTGACTACATTGCTAAAAAAGCGGAAAGGTCTATGAACATCACTAGGGATTGTCCCGTCGATGGTCAATTAAACACGAGGAATAAAAGCGACCTGAAAGGGTACTGGACTGTTGACGACGGAGTCGGGCGCGGCATCCAAAGAAACGGACTTAACGCCAGACGGCAATTGCAGAGTGAAACACCTGAGGAGATTGGCGATGAAGAGGAAGAGTTCCATTTTCGCCAAGGCTTCGCCCAGACATACCCGTTTACCTACACATAAGTGGCTTCCATAAGTAAGTTTCCGTTATGGCGAACGTGAATTTAGTCTTAGTTTAGAGCGTACCTGTTGAGAAGGGCATGAATCCATCCGGCTTGATCAGCTTTTCATTTGCGTCTAGGAATCGAGTGGGATCAAATTTGAAGGGTTCCTTGAACCAACGCGGATCAGTGTGGATTGAGTAAAGGTTGGCGAGGATGTTACTGTCTTTCGGAATGGTGAACCCGTCGATTGTGATTTCTTCAGCGTTCCGGTGAGGTAATCCAAAGGTTGCAAGATTGCCGAGCCGCTGGACCTCCATGATCATCGCCTCGGTGTATGGCAGCAGATCTGAAAAAAAGTTATATGTACTATAGTTGAATAATTGTTCAAATACAATAGAATAAACATAACGTATTAAAAGTCGAATTAAAACACACATACTCCTATCGGAACTACGGAGCATCCGGTCACGACCAACCCGTTCGTCAATCTCCAGCTGAACTTTCTTCATGATTTCCGGATTAGCAAGCATATAGACAAATGCCCATAATGTGGTATTTGAGGTTGTCTCAGTTCCAGCACCGAACAGATCTAGAAGTGATGGGAGGAGCTGCTCCTCTGCAAGGCATGCAAAAAAATTGAACAGATAAAAACATGTATACCACAGATAGGTTGATAAGATGATAGATAGATACATGCGTAAACAGACAATCAGCAAGACACATGAACAGACAGACAGACAGACAGACAGACAGACAGACAGACAGACAAACAGACAGACAGACAGACAGACAGACAGTCAGCACAATAAGAATGGCGGCACAAGTAGATCTGCAAAAAAAATTACAGAAAATATGCGAACCTGTAAAAGAGCTGGCTCCGCCCGTCTTCGAACCATTTTCGCATTCCGCTAGATAAGCATAAAGATAGTCTGGAGCGTCTGCTTGTTTATCCACTGTACCCGTATGTTGCACTACTTCTTCTCTGAGGAAGGCGAAAACCGAGTGCAACGACTGACGCGCTGCGGAAACACGTTTTCGCACGGCATTGGGAAACCACATCAGAAACGGCAGTGCCTGGACCACGCTATCCGCAGCCAGACCCGTCGGCAGTTCATTTAACAGCGCTGTAAGTCGTGTAAACTTTGGATCGTCAAGGGTGAATCGTCGGCCGAAGATCAGCGCACAGATAACGTTTGCAATACTGTTGGTAACTTGGACTTTGGGATAGATTGCTTTCCCGTTCGTACTGCGGAGGATATCACACAGCTCCTGAACCTCGGTGATGATGGTGTCCTCCAACCAATTCTTTCCCATTCCCAGGTCGCGAAGAGTCGACAGAGCGAAGCGTCTGTGGCTCTTCCACAGTTCGCCCTCACTGAAAACCAGGCCCAACTCCGCACTGGTGCCTGGGTCTGTTCGAATGGCGCTTTGGTTGTCGCGGTTGGCGACCACGTCGTTGGCGAAGACCTTGCGGACCGTAGCGGGGTCGCTGAGGACGATCATGAGACGATGGCCGTTTTTGAAGCTCATCACATCGCCGTACTTGTCCTTCCATTCGGCCAGAACTTTGTGAGGGTACTGACCAAGAGAAAAAATGTTGCCGAAGAAGGGAAGACCTATAACATCGAAAAAAATAAAGAGGGTGCAAGACTTTGCATCGTATATAGCAATTAGATATTACGTTAATAATTAAATGAGAAAAACTGCGAGGATGCAGAATACTTTAGATTTAAATGGGTAAGGAAATACTGCTAAAAATGCATGCCTTGGGGTCCGGGTGGGATATTTCGAGGGCCAGTTTTGCTCCAGGCATATATTGCGGCTGCAGCAATTGCAAGGACTGTTGCTATCAGGAAGAAGAGCTCCATGACAAAAATTTAATGAGATAAAAGAATTGAACTACGTAATTCAGATCAGAAGGTGGCTAAGTATATGGGCTGTATTTATACCGTTCTGTGTTGACAAGCACATTTGCAACCGTTTTGGAGAAGTGAAATAACACTTTTACATGAGAAGACAAGATCTTATCGAAGCCTCTCGGCTAGGTGATACAGCGTAAATAACGCTAAGGTGAGAAAACTAAACCCTCGCCGGGAGCCCAAAGAACTCCTTGGAAGAAAGTTTTGTCCCGTCATATTCCCTGAAAATTGTCAGCAGAAATTCTTCACTACCAAAGGACGCAAGTGTGTGACAGGGCGAGATTTTATCAAGGTAAATGCCATGCTAGAGGAGGGCAATCCTCTCTACCGAATCATGATGTGCAATTTTCAAGAGCGCTTGGACAGAGAAAAATATCCGTTGTAGAAATTTACTAAAAAGAAACAAATCTTCTGCGGCCAAAGAGACCTTCAAATGAAGGAAGCAATGGAGATGTCTGGCCTTAACTTTCTGAGTGTTTGGCGGTATAAAATTGTTTAATTCCACAATCACAATTGATTTACCGGCGGAGTTTTCAGTCGATTTATTAGCGGTTTTTCGCTTTGACCATGTAATGCAAAAAAGTTTAATTGCCAGAAAAAACAAATTTCGAAAAACTATCAGAAGGGTCAGACATTGCCTCAGTACCACCTTGCAAACACTTGGACGGCCTCTGCGCTGGTGTCCACAACTTCCTGAAATCTTAATTTTCTAGATCCAAAAAAATTGGGTTTCTTGAAAATATCTATGGATACCTAAATCATTTGGAATTGAGTGTTTGTATTGAACTTTAACATAATTAAAAGTCGGTAATCATCAGTCAGAGCGTTCCAATGCCGCCCAATGATTCACATGTTGTAACCGGTCTGGTAACATGTAACCGTCCCTGACTAACGCCAATCAATCAATGAAGCAAACTTTGTGTCCATACTAAAAAAACGTCGTACAATCCACGTATTATGACATCTATAATCATTTGACTGTAAGTTCAAACAAAGCTAACACAGTTTCGTATGTCTCGATCAGGTAAGACGCCAAAGGATCTAATATTCACACCAGATTGCACGGCGAGTCCCAGATTCAAAGTATCCATCAACAACCAACTATACGAAAAATTGCTCGGAATGAGTCACTCCCACGGAAATGATAACATGCTAAATAAAACATCCGCTGCGCGTCACTCCAGCAGTGCAATCGATAAGAAATTTGTTTTTTTTTTTAATTTAGACATTCTTAAAACGGCATAATATAGAAATTAAACTAGAAATTTCAGGAGTGAAAGAACAACAAGAAATCAAGATGGCAGACGCTTTCAGGCAGCACCACCAGTCACGAACTGTAAACGGGGAAACTTCCAAATGATGCCTAGTACTCATTGTTGAAATCATTTCACGCTTTCCCTATTTAAACATTTTTTAAACACAGTTGAAAACGCCCGCAAGTAAGAACTGTATGTACAATAAAGCTAAAATGCAAGCGGCTGGTGCTCTCTGACGTTTGGATATTTCTTTCTGGTTCAATGATATTTTGGTTCCTTGTGTCGAACAATTGTCTTGGAAGGATTATTTTTAATCTACCCGGTTAGCGCAAAACGCAGTCGAAAAAGGAATGTCATTGGGTCAAGTAACAGAACTTTTCGATTTCGATCCCCAAAACTTTGACATTGTTTGGCACAAGAAAATTCGACTTTTCGTAAAACATAATCTGTCCAAACGTCACATGAAGCCGAGACACCACTGCTGCTGCCTACAATGGATAAATCTTTTTTACTTTCACGGATCAAGCCAACACGGTAAAAATAGTAGAAAAAGCCGGGTAGCTGCTGAAAAGATTGTTGCCTCAACTAGATCAATGTATTCAACCGAAATACCAGACCATTGGGAGGGAAATGCAGGAATTTCTGCTGCTGTCAATTCTACATTCGCGGCCGCATGGCTATGACCGCCGGCAGCAGCTGAGGCGGTTTCAGCGGAGGGGGCCAAACCCCCACGTGCCCCCCTATCCCTCTGATAGGGTATTTTTAAAACATAGCCCCTTAGCCGGGGGAGGGGGGCACGGACTTCTTATAGAATGGAGGCAACAATGGGGGCAGTGATTTTTTTAAGGTCTTCTTATTTATGTTTTGTGGCTGCCCAGGAGCAGCTTTTATTTTTGCTCATATAGGCACTGCTCCCCCCCCCCCCGCATGGCTACCCCCATTCTTCAAGAAATGCGTTACGCATCTGACTGTTTACACGAACGCGAAGCTATCTCCGTACAGAAAGTACACGCACACACGACTATCACGGATTAAAGTTCTTGATGGTAAGCTACTGTTCAAACAGTAATACTCACAGACAATGGCTGATTAAATTATAACTGTATCTCGCAAATTTAGGCAGAAATTTTAACCCACGCCATACGCTTTTCGCATGTCTGTTAATTGCGAGCTGTAACATTGTGCAAAGCATCCATGTCCACACCTGCGGTTGTAGGAACCCAATCACAAATAGAAATGGAACATCTCCAAGCCATCACGCCTTGGTTTATGGCTGTGGAAAGTGACGACGAGCATGTATCGCTCGCCTTCCAGGAGCACCATTCTCATCATGCATCTAATGGTTTTTCTGCATGGGAATACATATCATACCAACCTCCCATACGTCTTCCTGTGACAAGAAAATTTTTGCATATCAATGATGCTAGCTCATTTTATACTGCTAATTCTACGGCAAGCTTTATCCAAGCTGTCGAGCTGCCCGCTGGACTATTTCCAAACATGGCCACCGGAAACGGGGCTGTTTTTGTTTCGATTGAAGTTCATCGATCGGTGATTGAACGCCTCAACCGGATGGAACATCTGAGAAAACTTGCCTTGGAACTAGGGGGTATAACCCACGTACGGCTGGTTCGATATTACGCGTTAGGCTTCTGCGACGACCCGACCATGAGGGGATTCACCGCACCTAGCATTTGCCTCCTGATGGAACCTTCGCATTTTGCAGGTACAAGGTGTGAGGTGCTTACTACACGATGAAGACGACAGAACAGTAGGATGTTCTGAACGAGTAATATTCTGTACTAAACTTCGGAAGGCTGCGGACTGACGCAGTTTCTTTTAAATAACGTTGTTTAAATACGACAAACCACATACTTATATGTGACTGATACGCTTACAGCGTTGTATACATATAGGAGCGATACTGTTTCTCCCAGAGGAATGTGGCTTTTTTCGAGCCATGGGCAATAACAGTCGAATACAATTTTTCCGAGAGATCGAAAGTAAGTTCTTTTTAACTCTATCCAATCCAAAATTTATTTTGGAATTGCTAGGACTAGCAGGAAAGATAGTTAGGGCAATAGGGGCGGATTTACCGGTGAATCTTGAAATGGCACCCCAAAGTTCCCCATATCACGGGAGGATGATTGCTAACTTCGCATTCTGTAATAGAACAACATTTTGCTCATGCTAATCGTTCCAAACTAAGTTTCGGTTAAAGTAGCTTCAAGAAACATACCTCTGATTGCTTGGCGCATTGGGCAGTGGTTGGTCTTGTCAGTGGCTCCAAATATGTCAAGAAACGAGGTGGCTAGAGATACCAAAATAAATTGGATTCCTCGTACTGTCCTCAGTGGTCGCACTTAATTGAGCGCGTTTTAAAGGGATAATAACAGCGGGAAAGCATGCGTGTACTTAAAGTAAAAATTGTTTTACAGACCAGCCGGGAATTTCGCTGCACGATCTATGTCGGTCTAGTAGATTAACGACGGACCAAATCATCACATACGCCTATCAATTACTCGACGCAATCAAGTATCTACATGACAGAGACAACCCATTTGTAATTGCCGTGCTTCGGAGCCCTCTAATCATCGTCTCGCCAGACCGGAAATCTCTGAAAATTGCGGACTGGCTCAATCCGTGCAAATACAACGAAATCATCAACGTTTACAATTTCGGCAAACCACACTGGAGCTTCATGCATCCCGACCTAATTGCATACTGGGAACGCTACAGTTTACGGTACGAACTCGACTTCAATCCCGAATTGGTTCCATGCTGGACGCATTCCTTTAAACCAGCTGAAGGGTCAATCGTCGGACTTAGATCACCCATCGTGGACCTTTGGAGTTTGGGCTGCGTTGTACTGGATATGTATACGCAAGGCAACCTGAGGCACGTCACAAGAGATGAAATAATGCTGGGTGAGCGTTTGGCACGCCCTACATTCCTAAAAGAGTTGCTGTCGGGAGGTCATCCCTTCATTCCGGAGGACGCGCCTAAAATTATCCGTCGGCTATGCGAAAAATGTTTTGAGAGAAATCCGAAGTTTCAATTGACCGCAAACCAGTTGAGGGATTTTATTGAGAGAGGGCCCCCCCCCCTCTTCGATGCTAATGGAGCGGCAGTTAAAAGGTCCTACCTCGCTTACTCCACGTCTTACGGGGTGGAGCGTAAACTTTGTTTTAATTGGCGCTCAATGGTTGGCAACGGCAGCTATGGCGCTGTGTATACCGTCAACGTCGATAGCACACAGGACGCTCGCATTCGAGATTGTGAACGAGAAAATGACAAAAAACTCTTGGCTTTAAAGGTTCTCCATTCTAGTGATATTTTGGCGGAAAAACGGACCGCATTGTTACAACTGAACTACACATCTGTTGTGCAGTACTTGGCAATTGGCCGAATCCCAATCGGACCGGGCGGTATGCCTTTTCCCAAGCCGCAAACGGCCGTGCTTATGGAGTTCTGCGACGGTAAGAGCCTTCAGCAGGTACGAAGCATAGCATTCGTGCTTCTTTATTTTGTGGAATCGGTGTATTATACACACTTACTTGGGAAGATTTTCAAAGGTCAAATTCAGAATTGCCCGTCATTATTTTCGCCCCAAAATTGATTCAATCAAGCAATCAATTCGTCAAGTTAAGATTCGTTACCTCTGGCTAATCAATCAATCAGTCAATTAATCCCACGCGGTGCGTAAAATCTGCGCAATCAATCAATCAGTTGCACTGAACGGGTGCTAGACCAACCAATCAACCAACCAATCGATTTGCAGTGGATATTTTGCACTGTATTAGTAATTTGAAACTTCGAAATTCCTCCACAAATATTCTCTACTACTACACCGGCGAAATATAAAATATTGTTCATCATTTTGACTGTTAAGTCATCAATTTTTTTATTCACCCATCAACGTATATTTTTATTCAGAACTCCCCCCCCCCCCGACTATATGTGCGATTGAGGTCATTACGAAATGTTTAAATCAGCGATTGTTTTGCAGGAGGCACCCTGAATGCGTTATGCAAGGAAAAGAAGTTAGTCGAATCCGAATTGTTAGATTTCCTTCGACAAATAGCCTCCGCAATCAGCTACCTTCACAATCTACCTCTACCGATCTTTCATGGTGACATCAAAGGGGAGAATATTTTCTTGAATAGCAGCCAAACTTCATGCAAGCTTGGCGATATGGACAATTTCCACATCCTTGTGGAGGGCAAGACCAATCGTGGAGGCATCAAGTTCAAGGAAGGAACTCTGTTCCACATGTCACCGGAGATGTTAAGATATGCTGTCGGTGCCAGTGCTGAAGCAGTCGACGATAAAGAGGAAGGGATTTCTACCGGTATTGGGCGTGCCAGCGATGTCTGGAGTGTTGGGTGTGTCGGCTTGGAAATGGTCGGAGCGGGTGAGGTAAAGTTTAGAAGTGCAGACGGAGCTGTACTTTCGCTAAACCAGAACAAACCTGAGCAGCTTCTAAGCCAAGTTACTCGTGGGGCGAGTCCAGATCAATCCCTCGCACGGTCTCATCTCAGACCACAACTGTTTACTGTATTGGCTCATTGTTTAACGAGGGATTCAGCGCAACGGCCGACAGCAGCTGAACTCGTTATGTCGCTTGATGTACTTGCACGGACAACGGATGCCAATCGAGGCATGGCAAATTGCGGAACCTGAGTTATAACTGGCTCTCCGTCATACGAAATGAACAATGGCCAGGGAAGATGGTTTTCAAATTAATTAGTGTCTTTGTGAACAACTCATTGAACGGTGTGGTGATTTGTCTACAGACAGTGCTCCCTATAAACTCCTTCGCATTTGCAATTCTAGTAGCGTGGCAATTCATGGAACTAATTGAGGAAGGGAGGTTCGCAAAAACCTCATCTGTCCTTATCCTTAATCACTGCTTCGCCAGCGGAAGCCAAAGGGAATCTATGAAACATAATTACATTTTTTTATTTTACGTTGTTGTAGCAGTAACACGAGTACCTCCCAATTCCATCGGATGCCCGGGTCATGTGCGACTGCTGGAGACAATAAGAAAGGGCGTGTTCAGGTGTAGGTGAATAGAGAACTAGTAATTTGTCTACCTCATGCAACGGTAAATTTTCAGGGCTTGCAATATCAATTTTCTGTAGAAAAGAAGTCTGTCACAATTAACGATTTACCCTTGCCTTTAACTTTTGTTAGTAAACTCTTTGTTTATCAATTTAATATTTCTCTTTTTTGTTTATATTTCATTTTGATAATATTTTATGTTTTCCAATATTTTTATATATTTGTTTGTTGTAAATTACGGATGGGAAAAAATTGTGTACCGGCACAATAACATGTAGCGCGTGTCCAGTAGATTTTGAGACCAAATTTAAATCGCCTTAGCTCTGCTCCCTCGGCAAGGGGAAACGGAACGTAGGTTAGCGCTCATTCGACAAAAAATTTTGTACCGTACGCTCCCGATCTCAAGGGACAGCTAAGCCCCGTCTCCTTCGGTATAGCCCTGCACTCGATTGAACGTTCAATCTGATTCACCGTTCTCTGATTGGCTGATTTCGTACAGTTTACTCGTTGTGCTCGATTGATTGATTGTACAGTCGTGCTTTTCCGTTTATTTCTCCCTACAGTGGTAATTTGGTGAACGGCACGGAATAGGCACAGCTCGGGTTGGTTAAAATTTACGGGTAGGGCAAAAAATTGTCCCTTGAGATCGCGAGCGTACGGTACTGTTGCATTCTGTGGTAGCAGATGTTCCGCCTTTGACTTGCTTTACGTTTTTTTTGCTTAGCTGGTCAGGAAGCACCGAGATAATAAAAAGTCTCAGCTTTTCCGCCCGTTATCGAAAATTGGCCGTAGAGCAATACACTCCTTCTCGATCGAGTAGCTCCAGGCAAACAGTTTTTTTCCAATGCTTAGCGCTATCAATCTTGAAGCAAACGTTTCTTAGTTTCGTCTCACGGGAAAAAGATGGAGCTGCGACCACTTGTAGGGCGGTTTTTCTGATTCCCGTTCTCCTTAAAGGCCGCTTTTGTCTTGTAATTTTTCGCGTAAATTTTCAGCAATTCATTTTTATGGCTCATAATTGTTTTCTTATTGAGCAAAAAAGGCTCGTCAATTTGGTACTCTGGCGACCAGTTTTGGCACATGGCAAAACGCATAATTGCGAAAGGGACAGTCTTTCCAGATTTTATTAAACAATTCTTCCCGCGCTTCATTCCGGAGCTTTACAAAATTAGATAATGATGCCGGTTTGAACATTTATGGTTTAGAAACATTAATCCGGTCGCAAAATTCGAAACATTTTGAAGTTGTTTAAGAGAACCTGAAAGACAATTGAGTAAAAAACTGAAATGGAACGCCGCTGATATATGGTTGCTTGCAGTTCAGAGCCTCCATTGCGCAAGCAGAGGTCCCGTTAAAAATGATGCTTTCATTTTCTTTTATAGTATTAAATTCCCTGTTTTTTAGCGTTTTTATTTTGTAATTTATTTTGATCAGAAAGGGAACTGAAGATAATGAATTTCGTCTCAAAAGCTCGTGGACACGTTGCAACAATCTGAAAGTGGTCGATTTCAATAGGGAGGTTTTGTTTGCCACTTCAGTTTACAGCAGTTAGATTAACAGCAGTTAAAATGGTCACGTGACGTCGATAAGCGTAAAATGCGATCTGTATTTACGCTATTTTCAGAAGTTAACGTTTGTATTTCCGGATAGATCCCACATTTTGTTTTAATGTTTTCCATCCCGCCAAACATTAACATGGATTAGGAAATTCACTTCTCTTTCGATTGATCTATCGGAGGCGGGGATCCGGTGGCAAGGGAGTGAACTGTAGCCATTTGTGTGGATGACGTTGAATCTGGATTATTTCTCCCTGTATGTTTGTGTATTTTGAATCCCTCTTAAACTTAGGTCAAAATGTTTTTATTAGCCATTTGTTGCGTTTCTTCTACCAAAATTTATGGAAATTTGTTGTTGCTTTTCTTTTGCGTGTTTCGACGATTAATGCGTATTTTTTGTTAAAAGCCGCTCGTCGTAAGATGGGACCTACTTTATCCGTTGTACCTAAGATTGATTGGTTGATTGATAATGGCCTTATCAGGTAATTTGGTTTCACACAGCATTACGCTACATTAATTGATTTATTTGGCTCTCTGAATCGCAACAAAGAAATCCTACGGAAACAAGCGACTCTGGGCCGTTAGTTTACGCCCCAAAAAATCGTGAAGGTGTATATATCAATTGTATTTCTCTTTACCAAAAAGAGAAAGGACACATAAAAATACAAATAGGGGAAAAATTCCCCAACCAACAAAGGGAGAAAATTGAATTGATTGACGCTGCCTTGATTGACGGCCGGAATTGAGGCCTTCACAAAAACTGACGCGGTACACCCGAAATAACGCCAAATGTCTCGGAAAAAGATCATGCAGAATTTTCAATCATTCCACCACAACTTTGCTGTTTCGGAAATTTTAAAAAAATGTGTCTAGTTTGCGGTCTGTCGCGATACATCACAAACTAATCAATTTAAATCAGTGATCTGTGTAATAGCTGTAAAAAATCAAAGCCACAATTCTAACTTTTGCAGGTCTGATAACTTTTACTGCTGTAAACTTAACTGCTGTAATTTTCGGGTTCAACAAAACATGTCTAATATTTCGGTTCAACAGCTCAACAATAGCACAAGAATAAAGAGAAACCAAAAAAAGGAACAACTTGATCGAGGTCTTTGAGAAGGAGAAGCGATCGAAGCAGGGAAGTGGTACTTGAACAGAGAGAGAGAGTCCTACAATGGATCTCATGGTTTGCCATAAATATTGGACCGGTCTTTGCCCACAAATTGAGTCCTCTTTCTGGCGGACCCTGATCCTGCCTTCCTGTCCAAGCCGGGAAGGATACAGCGTTGCGACGAGCCTGGGCTGTAGGGGACGCCCTCGCAGAGTCCATGGCAGCATTCTTTATCCTCCAAACAGAATTGCGACACTTCCTTCGTGGCGAGAGGCACGCAGGCACCCGGCATTTTTGTGACACAAATGCCACGACCGTCACCGTAGACCTCCGTGTAGAGGTCCTGCCCGCGACAGTCCGTGCCGTCGCAGCATTGGCTGGAGGAGAAGCAGAAGTGAAACGGTTCCGTGCAGTTTGCCACTGAGGCTGTTGTGGTCGTCGTGGTTGTCGTTGGTGAATTCTCACGGCAAAAACCAGCTTGGCACAATCCGTTGTCGCAGCAGTCCTGGTCCTCAAGGCAATGCACGAACGAACTAGGATAGCGACAAAATTAAAATACTACAGCGAGTCCGTTGTGGGTTTTTTATTATAAATTTACAGAGAATTGAATTTTCTCATTTTTACAATTCCAGGTTGATTTTGGTTGGGACAGCGGCGAAATATGATTAAAAAATTATTTCTAAAAAATAGCGTTTTTACAGTGAAATCAATCGATCAATTAAAGGAAGTGGAATTTTTCAGTGCTTTCGCAACTTTAAAATTACGTCTAAAACAAGTTCTTAT
The DNA here is from genome assembly GCA_001579985.1 of Hypsibius dujardini. NCBI lineage: Eukaryota > Metazoa > Tardigrada > Eutardigrada > Parachela > Hypsibiidae > Hypsibius > Hypsibius dujardini. Next base: position 30,288 of record LRSR01007525.1, read on the forward strand.
GACCACACTGAGAATATACAGTATATATACCGAAATAATCGTAAATACAGTACTATTTGACGAGTATAAGTTAACGAGACTACACTTCGTCAGACTTTAACGTAAACTTTTTTTACGTTTTAGAACAAATTTATGACAGTTTTGGAAAATACCTAGCCGTCGCAAGTGGAATACATCCAGGAACAATTGTAGACGTTGATTGAGTCGACGGGGTAGTTGGTAGCAAAACGCAACGGCTAGACTGAAATCCACCATGGGGAACAGGGGAACAAATTCCGCCATCACAGCATTCGCTGTCAATGAAGCAGAAAATTTGAACAGTCTCATTGGCGATGGGAACACACAATCCGGGAACGGGTGTCACGCAAAGACCACGACCGTCGCTGGTGTACTTCTGTCCTCGGCAATCCGTCCCGTCGCAGCATTCGTCGTTAACACCACACGCGTCAAACGGCTTCTCGCATAAGCGCACGGGGGTGGTCGATGTTGTTATTGGAGCGGGTGTGAAGGGCGTATCTGCAAGGCATAATAACTATTTCAATTATTGTTCCTGTCTGTCTGTCTGTCAGCCTGTCTGTCTGTTCGTCTGTCTGTCTGTCTGTCTGTCTGTCTGTCTGTCTGTCCGTCTGTCGATCTGAACAAAAACAAGGATTTCTATACCCGTAACATCATCAAACAACGGCCAGTCTTCATGCCATAAGCGAGGATTGGAGTAGTCGACAAATTGCGCCGATCTACAACAAGCGGTTAGAACTCTGGAAATTAAGTACGAGATGAAATCAGAGTTATACCTCCAGCAGTCCACATTGTAGTACCAGTCGCACACCAAGCTAATCTGATTGAAGAGCTGCGCAAACACAAATTAAATCACGTGTGGCTCATGTTTCGGAAGCTACTCGTTCTTCGAAATATTAACATTACCTGTTGTTCTCCGCAAACGAAGCTGGTAAGCCCGCCATCCAAGTCACACAAGCGAAACACTCCACAGCCGAAGTCTTGATCTGCATATAAACCAGCCTGATGGACGTTTAGGCAGTTAAAGTTCTTCGGTTTTGGAACGGTTGTAATGGGCGCTGGACTGGACCAATTGGGAGTCTTCTCCCCTTTCAGTATGCGAAGAGCCTCCAGAAAAGGAGGATTTTGAGGAGGAGGGACGCCACCTTCAAGAAAAACTCATGACTTCAAATGGCCTTCTTAGAACCTGAAGAATTACCTGTATTGGCTGCAAAAATGTCCCGAAAACTAACAGCTGTTCCAATTTGTTCCCGCTTGGTTCCCAATTTAGCGTTGAAAATAGACGCTAGAATGGATCTGCCTGCATTTCCATTCGAATGGAGCATGAGAATATCGGATTTGTTGAGTGGAAAGAAGGGTGAACTTGTCCCCTGGACAGAGTTTCGGCGGATGTGGAAATTTGGAGCGACTTCTGGCTGTGTCGGTTCTAGTGATGAGCACAGACATTTCTGCGGATCAACAAACCCTTTATCACAAAAATAAAACCCGAATAACCGCAAAACTGTTCCATCACACTTGCCTGAAGCGTGTTTAATCCAATGAGCAGCCACAGAGATACGTGGACGTTCATGACGGACACGATTACAATTAATGGTTGGGCTTGAAGTTATTAAAGGAGTTTTAAAATCATTGTTCTTCCGAATGTGTATGGAATTTACTGTACTCGGATACTTTGAATGAATTAAGATGGTATGCTTTGTTAGGCTTAAGGTTAATGTAGAGGTGTATTGCTGGAACTTTGGTGGTGCTTCCAACTGAATTCCGCAAACATCGGGCTGCAAATGACCGCTTAATTAGTTGTTTGTGTTAGACAATTGCCACGCGTTATAAACTTGATACTTCTTTGTCGTCCAGTGAACCGCGCGGAATATAGCCAGAAGGGTCGGAAAGTGAAACGTGGTGTGATTAAATATGGAACCCAGGGGTGAGAGAGGGAGTATTACGCTTTGTCGGCCTCTACCAACGAGCGCTTGCAAGTTTTCTCGTTATAACACAAACCAAAGTGCCTTTATTAACCCATAGAAAGGTGCAAAAAAGAAATTGATTCCTTATACATGTAAGAATAAACACAAATCAAGAATCCTCTTAAAATAGAAGCCCTCGTTTTTTTCAGATAATTCGTAGAGACCTGGAGAAAGAATTTCAATCTAATAAGTCGTTTACCGAAAGAGGAGTCGATGTCGACAATTATTACAGAGAGACCATCGACTGTATGCATCCTATCAGCTATTTCAAAACCGGTTGCGCAGTTTTACCGCTGCTGATGCTGTTTTCCGAAAACTTTAAGCATGCTTGGTTGGGTAGTATGCCGTGTATAGAAAAACGGAGACCCGCGGTATTTCCACAAAACCTAAGGGATTTAACCTATTCATTGTTTTAATCTAAAGTCAACATTTCGAAGTTTCAAAATGAAACAGCAATTTGATTAAAGAACTGGCTATTCAGCCGGAGTTTGTCCGGCTGAATAGCCAAGTCACTTTCCAGCCGGGCTTTCACGGCTGAATAGGCCAACCACTGTTTCGCCGGGTTTTTTTTTTCACCAGCAATACAGACAAATCACTTGGCCGGCTTTCTCTCAACTTGGCGTACACAATGTAGCCTAACATTTTTCTCTCTTTCTCGATGCAGTTGAGATGCCTACATTGATCACCCGAATATTTTTGACAGGAAAATTAAATAGAAATCAGATAAAATGAAGGCTGGCGATTAGTATGGAATAACATACGGAATAATAAGGAGAGAAACTAGCGAATACAGAAGCTTGACCCAGCCAAGTTGGAACAGTTCGGTCAAACCAATTTATTGAACACTTGCACTACTCAAAAGTCTATAAAAATGTTCTATCTGTAAGCCGTGGTTTTCGCCCACCATACGGACTCGTTTTTTCCTAAGTTTTAAAAGTTCGAACACATAAATCGACACTAATCTTTGACCACTCCTGTCTCATTGCCCGCATTAAACCAGCAAGATTTTTGGTCTTATGCTTCCACAAACGTCTCTTAAATATACTATTGATGAAATAATCTATCGGGTTCAAGTTCGGGGAGTTGGAAGGCCAATCCGCTGCAGGAATAAATCGATAGTTGTTGTCTTGCAAGAACCGGACCGTAGTTAACGCCGTGTGCGCAGCAGCACTGTCATGATGCAAGGCCACCGACTTCGCCTGCTTCCCGTAGAGCTTGGGAATGTCCATTTTGAAAAGGAGCTTGAGCACATTCTTCACGTAGAAGTCAGAATTCACTTTAGTGCAAGGAGGAACGAATCGGATGGTTGTCGGGCTTTTGGCGGAAATCCCAGCGACAAACATAACTCCTTCAGGGTGCTTTTGTCGGCAGTATTTCAGCTAACTTTGGGGGCTCTCTTGCCCTCGAAATTTGGTAATAAATTTTCCTCCGACCGTTTACGTGGGACATGTAATACCATGCCACATCAATCGACACGATATACTGCGACTTGTTTCGTTTGATGAGCTCCAGCAGGCGCGGGACCTTCAACACCCGTTGCGCACTTGCTTCTCCAACAGGTAGTGGGTCTTCGTCTTGCAGCGCTTCTTCCCGGCAAAATCCCTGACGATAATCCGCAGCACTATGCCGTAAGAGAGCTTCAACTGCTGCATAATTTGTCGGATGGTAAGAGGATCGGGCCGAAAGACGAGGTTTTCCACTTTTTATCGTTTCCGTCGTGCGAACGGATGACAACATCTGGGTCCCCAGCTTTTTCGCAGGCTTCGTTGCTCCTTGCTGCTCCATTTTAAATTCCTTAATAACCCGGTTCATCCTAGATTTCCCTGCAGTCATGCCCAACTCAAGAAGCTTCCCGCATATTTTAGGGCACAAGTCGCTATTTGGTATCCAATTAAAATGGCTCCTTTTACTTCAGAATTAATTTGAGCAGGCATTTTGCAAATGATTGTGTGTCAGCTAATTGTTCACTGTGTATTTATTTCACATCTGCACGCCGCATTGGTGAGATGGGTGTCGCAACGCCTCGTGTTTACGCAAAGTGGCAAAAATCGAACTGTTCCAACTTGGCTGGCGCAAGCTTCTGTAATCGAAAACTTGTGCGATTAATCAACAACAAAAGATCTCGTTCTTTGGAGAGGTCGTTTGGTTATTTGCCAACGCGGAAGACCAGACCTGTTTTTCTCAACCAGTCATCCAGAAACCGCTCAAACTCTTCCCAATTTAAAAAAAAAAATTTCCCCTCTTCATTGACTAAGCGAAACGTTGTGGAAACACTCAAACAAAATACTATGAAGGATAATTGGAACACTCTCTACACATTTTTAATGCGTAGGTTGTTGTCCTTGAGATGTCGCCATTAGCCTCCTTGGAACTAGTGTATACTCCTACGTACCCGTAGCTTCCGCAAATTTTTCACTGGAGTTTCACGAAGTCCAATAATCCGCTTCAAAATTGACTGGTGGTGGTACCATATTGTGAAAAGTTCCGGCCGAGCAGGCCAAATAGTGGCTTGCCCATGCAGCCGAATTCGGCTGGATAGTATCTTGGCTGCTCAGCCGGAGAAAACCCGGCTGGATAGTGCCTTGGCTATTCAGCCGGAGAAACTCCGGCCGAATAGCTTTAACCTTTAATTGAAAGACAAATACACATACACTTTTTGGTTTTACCGTAATTCACTCGTCGGTTAGTAATACGTTTTTGTTTTTGTAGAAAATACGTGAAGATAAGTGTACTATTTTTAATTATCAAAATAAAGTTTGACCCCAGGCGTTCTAAAAACTTTGC
>LRSR01007527.1:0-17148 GCA_001579985.1 Hypsibius dujardini
TGCTTGCTACCGGAGGCAGCCGCCTTCATTGCCACCTGCACGGACGAGGCGCGGAGGAGTTTCGAGGAAAGAAACATTTTTCCGGGCGTTAGAGTTTGAAGCGAGAGCGAGAAGGAAGAGGCAAAAAAGTGAAAGGGAGTTTTAGATTTTATTTCTACGGTGAAGTGAGTGAGAGGAACCCATTTCCAGCAGGAAGGGCGTTTGTGACGTTTCAAGTGCTAAAAACACGGCGGACAGCGACAATCTCCCTGTATGCATGGCGAATCTAAGCGTGGGCAGTGTGGGGGCGTGGGCTCAGCGTATTGCTCATTGAACCCTCGGATGGCGTTGATTGATTGAGCAAGTGATGAACTTGACGCTTGATTGATTGATTCAATGGCTGACAGCGAAGTTTTACCCGCTCATTTTGCTTGTGCTTCGGCGTTAAAGGGTTCCTAAACCGTTCGTACCAAAAGCCAGCAACCGTTTGCGAAAGCTGTAGGAAGTTCAAGAGGATTTTTAACAGAAGGGATCTAAAATACTGCCTATTACGTGCCTTGACGGTATCCTCCCTCAGTCGAAATGACATCAATTATTATAGTCGCAAATTAAGAACAATTGAAAATTTTTACTCCGATTGGTCAAGTATGCAATAACTTTTTTTTTCACAGATGCCTGCAAAAAAATTTGACTGACACACATCCTGGGAGGCATGAGAGTCAGTATTTTAAAACAAATTGTAAAAATAAATGTTAATAATAATATCATGCGGCTTTCATAAACAGAGTCCAGGAGTAATTCTAATATTAAAATTAGTAATGAGGTAAGAAACCATCACGTGTCGCACAATTTATATAAACTTGAGTTTGACAATTGAGCAATGTTGACCACGCGGTCTGTATGCGGCGCGAGAGATTTCCCGACCCCGACGACGACGTGTGAGAGTGCACAAGCACACCATCTGCCAAAATGGACCATTCATTTGAGTTTTTACAAGCGGGAGGCGGGGCGTGATCGTATTCCTACATTTCAGCCAAAACCCCCTGTTTCACTCCTACTCCCTCCTCCATACACTGTCCATTATTTGGCGCAGCACCTATTCCCGTTGATCGCCCACATTTGTATCGCTTATAAAGAAATTCAGACCTCTGACCCGACTTCCGGCCACTTTTCAGGAAATTGCGATCGACAATCCGGCCACACAATATAATTTGCACCGAAAAGTCCCCTCGTGCGCTGTGTCTGTATGTGAGTGTAGGGCCAAAAGCTCCTGAACACGTCGGTACTCGGTATGTGTGTGTGTGTGTGTGTGTGTGTGTGTGTGTGTAGGCGACTAGCATGAACTTGCAGACAGCAAGCGCAGAGAGAGAGACAGACACAGACAGACACACACACATACACGCCAGTCAGTCAGTCGACGGTGTTTGAGTGTCGCGCGAGACGTTTTTTGGGGAGATCAACTCTTTACTCGCGCTCTTACACAGACTGCCATGTTGACCTTAATCTTACACGACGAAAAGGAGTCCCTCATATAGATCCCACACATACACACACGCACACCTACAAACTCAACCGCCAATTCTTCCCCCATTTTTTTTGCCCGTCGTCACAATGTCTACCGTTGTGGAGAGCAACACCACCACAACCCGGTCGGTCATCCTGCCGACGACCACGGAAACGTGTGACGAATTGCCACCGCTGCCAAATGGGACATTATTGTCGGACGATGAAACTCCTGCTGCAATAATAACAACAACAACAGCTACGATGGACGATGGCGACGTTATTATGGAGGATGCGAAAGTTGCCCCATCCTCTCCGGCCATCGCGAAACCCATTTTGGATTTGGATGTGAAGTTGACGCCTGAATCCGCGGTGAAAGAAGAACCCTCGCCGCATGTGAACACGGAATTGGCATCGGATGATGTGGAGATGGTGGATTTGAGCAGCGAGAACAGCGTCAAAAAGGAAGAGCAAGGTACAAATTGTGGGGACAGTTTAATGGGCATTTTCCCCTGGTGGATTTTACGGCAATTTTGCCGTTGATGACTCGGGGGAACGTGCCTAATGACGGGATCGTTTCCTGTCAATCAAAATCAAAAACGAGGCTTCGCATTTGTTGACCCAAGATGCTGTGTGTGTGTGTGTGTGTGTGTGGTGTGTGCTTAGACTGCGCGGCTCTTCTTCTCTGGCTTTTGAAAATCGAGGCGACCGAGACCGCATGGTGCGGGGCGGCCATGTTGCCCTTTTCTGACGTCATCGAACTTTGTTTTATCCGATAATTATTATTCACAACTTTTCAAAAAACTTCATTTTATTTTATTTTATAATAAAAATCCATTGTAGAATTATCTACATAATTTTTTATGGGGAATATTTTTATGGGTATTATTTAAACTATTACCGACTAACAAAAATAGAAAGCTTTCTGTTTTTGTTTCTCATACGCTTAATTATTCAAATTGATTAATTAGTTAGTTTCGATCTCTTTGAGTTGTTTGGTGATTACCAACAAGAAGCGTTGTTGTTAAAAATGAAGTTTTTGCGAGTGAGAAAAAATATATTGCATGCTATATAACTGAATTTAGTGATGCGAAAAAAGAAAATTTTGCTGTAAAAAATTTGTTTTAATTTTTTAAATTTTTTTTCCAACAGTTTTGGAGGTGGTGATCATGGAGGAGGAAGTTTTGCCTCCGGTTACGGATCGCGACATCAAGCGCCTGCAGTCGGCCCTCCTGCTCGAGGAATCGCAGTTGATTTTGATGAAACGGATGTTCCAGCTGCAGAATGCTCCGCCGAAATCGGAGAAACGGGAAGAAACCCTGGGAGAGAGGGAGAGGGAGAGGGAGAGTAGGAAAGCGCTGTTGCAGGGGAAGACCACAAATGGCTCCGTGACGGTCCATCAGAACGGCGTGAAGGGTTCCGCCAAGGGATTCATGGGCGGCAAGGGTGATAAAGCCAACCTCAAAGATCCCAAAGTAAGGGTACGATCACCAAAAATAATGATTTGCTTTTGTGTGAGCTTTATTTGCAACTAGAAAATGTAATCGGAAGGTTGCTTTGATCGATCGATTGATTCCTTAACTCGGCCGGATTCTGGTTGCTTGATTGACGGGCGTGTGTTGATTGAGTGGTTTGCTCATGAATGAATCGACGAAAATGAATGAAATGAAAGTGTTGCCGTTTGATTCAGTGATTGATTAGCTGGCGTTTGCTGTATTTATGCATTAGGGATGAAGTAATTCACTGAAAGAGCCGTTAAAACATCTTAATCATGTACTAAAACTAAAATAAAAATAATTGCCAAGAATTTTTAAATTAGTCTAAATTAGTAGAAAATTAACTACAAATTCTTGGTAACTAATATTTAGTTGACTAAAAAACTGATTAATTGACTAATTTTAGTTTTTGCCATCCCTACTTTTGGTGTTTTTTTATCTGTCACCAAATAATGAAAATACTTTTCCAATTTTTTATTTGCTTTTAGAATTTAGTTTGATGTAGTTTGGTGTTGCCATCGTAGCACACGACTAAATATTACGCACGTGGCAAAACCTTGCGCTAACCGAGTTAAGCCATTACACTCGTTGCATGGCTGTTGTGCATAGCCCCCGAGTTGAAGTTCTTAAATCGGTCAGCGCAAGGTTTTTGCCACGTGTGTATTTGCTATTTGGCAGCAATTAGTTGATTGGTTGATTTGGCTGAACATACGACTTGTGTGTAAAAATCAGTGATGTGTTCTAACTAGTCTTTCTTTCTCTCTTTTAGATGCAGTCCATCATGAAAGGAGGGACAATCAGCAACAATTACCCGCGTTCGAATGTCGGTCCAGCGATGCTGGAATTGTCCAAGAGTCTGGCCAACAAGCAGTCGGTGAACCTGGCCAAGGCGCAGCAGCAACAGATGGGTGCGAACCATTCTGCCGGTGGCCAGGCCGCTGGTCCTCGAGGCGGTCTGCCACCGCAGCACGCAAGGCAGCAGCAACCGGCGCCGCCGCAACCATCCCAAGCGCATCCGTTGGAACGGCTGGAGCAACAGCTGTCCGAGGAGAAGGCCAATTTGAAGCGACAAATGGAGAAGGTGCTTTTGCAGATAATGCCGCCGAAACCCCCGGCGACGGATACGAACTTTATTCCCGCGACCATCTGCCCGGATTTTATCGCCCTACTGGGAATGGAACTGGCTGCCAGGTAAGAAACTGCTGTTTTAACAATGAGGCTTCCTTTTTTGATTGCCTCATTTCTTGCATCAAACAACTTCTGTCACGACGATCTTGGTTTGCGTAATTGATTACGTGAATTTAGTAAATCGAATATTTAGAAATTTCATGTGGTTTTTCTTAAGAAGATTTTCCGGGTTGATTTTCTTTCTTTTTGGCAGTTACGCAATTACGCAGAAAAATCTGGTGGATCAGTCGCCGTACCCGGAGCCTTTCGTCTGCCTGAGCTGCCAGGAGAACGTTTGTCCGGCTTGGAAGGTCGACACCGAGACTGGTGGCGTGGTTTGTGAGTCGTGTTTTACGGCCAGCAGGACTAATGCCGCTCGGTTGAGTCACATTGAGAACCTCAAGGTCGCCTTTGCAGACGCCATCGAGAAGGTAAACAGCGTCGACCGCTGCCGGCCTATTCAGAAGCGTTGGTCTAGAGGGTTTTTTTGCTCCAGTGAGCAAACAGTCAGGACAATGGAACACCGATTCCTAACTGAATCAGATCGCGTAGCATGCTAAAGACAAAGTTGCAGGAGATTTAGCCAGACAGACAGACAGACAGACAGACAGACAGACAGACAGACAGACAGACAGACAGACAGATAGACAGATAGACAGATAGACAGATAGACAGATAGACAAATAGACAGATAGCCAGATAGCAGGTAGACAGGCAACAGTTTCAGTTTCAGGCAGACAGGCAAGCCCTGATGGTTTGAACTGTTTTGCAGGAGTCGGAGCTCGACCGGCGACATGCCGCAACGATGGCGAAAGCCCGGGCCTCCCACCTCGCCGAGAATATTGCCCCCGTTGTAGTGCCCGTCTACTCGCCGCAGAAGCCGGTCGTGCAACGAAACAGTAACCATCATCAGTCTGTCAACAGCAACAACAACAGCTACCACCACAACAATAACAACAACACTGCCCATCACGTCAATCGTCCTGCCAGCAAGCAACACCAGCAGCAACACCACCATCAGCAGCAGCAGCCTCTGTATCACCACCAGCAGCACCACCACAACCCGCACCATTCAAACTCTGGCATGGGTCATGCCCAGCAGCATCCGCCCCACCACCGGTCCAGTCTTCCTCCGGCGCCGCAGTCGCGCCATTCAGGCAAGCCGCCCATATCCAGTCCGTACGCCCAGCAAATAGGCGCACCGCAGCCGTACGCGCCGCCGTCGTCGTCCTCGAAGGTGCAGCACCTGGCCTACCACGGCGGCGGTGGCGGAGGTGGTAGCGCCTCGTCCAGGCAGAAGGAGAGCAGTGATCGGCAGTTCTTATTGGAAATGATCTCACAAGGCAAGACAACCCACAAGCAGCATCAGCAGCAGCAGTCTGCCGGCAATTCGTGGCGGAAATGAGGACAATGCTACTGCCCCCGTTAGTTATTTATTTGTTGGTTCTTGTGTGGGGACAGGGCATCTGCTGTGGAAGAGGGACGGCCGAGCCGACGGTTTTTTGTGGATATCTTTTTTAACTTGTCTGTATCGCTGACTGGGGGAGGAGAAGTTGTGAGCTTGTTTCGTTCTTCTCTCGCGCTCGCTCTCCCGTTTTACCTTCCAGGCTCTTCCTTGGCGTCTGGTGTGTGTCTGTGTGGGTGCTCCCATCTCTTGACACACCCTCCTCCGTCTCCCCTCTCCCATTTTGTAGTTTTGGATTCGGAGGATCACGGGTGGTTTCTTGTTAAGATTCTGAGTATGTACGATTGCGAATTACAAACACGGCGCTCTCCGCCTTCCCTTCTCCCGATTTTCGACTTTATCGTTAGTAGACGGTTGAACTCTTTTCTTTTTTTTTGTTTCGACATAATTTTAGACGCAAAAACAGATTCAGTCGGAAGCTTATTGTTTGACCGTGCCTGCTGCCTGTCCATCTAGGCCTGTATGCCTATGTCTGTGACGTCGCACGTTACATGCCTTAATGGTTGTCTGTCACGGCAGTTCTTTAATGAAAATTATAAAATTGTCTTGACTTTCCATGGCTAATATTAATATTGACTAATAATTGTTTGTTTTTTTGAGAAATAAAAAATATCAAGTGGAATTATGCAAAAATGCTAGGTATAAGACGATCTAAATATTACAAAAACTTTGCATATTGCAAAATGTTTAAAATCTTCACAATTATCATGCCAAAATTGTGACACGTTTTCGGGTAACTGTCGGGAATGACAACTCGCCGGAAAAGTGTGCAATCGGGCGCAAGGTAATTTGCCGAGAGCGTGTTGGAGAAAGTTGAGTGGAAACAGGGCCTTTGCACACGTCCCGCAAAAGTAAAACTGTACAGTTCCTCTGGGTTTGGTTTGCATGGTCGTTCGTTGTCTTAGCCGTCGTCGTTGCGTTGCGTTGCCCTCGTTCGCGCAGACCAGACAGCGGCGCGGAGGTTGTATTGAGCGCGCACCACCAACAGGCAGCAGCAGCAGCAGGGGGATCAAGTTGTCGAGCACGATTATTTGTCTGGTCCACCTTGCGTCCTTTTCATTCAGCTGACAGTATGAGTGTCTGCCTGCCGGCACAGACCGCGCGCACATCACACATGGAAGCTTCCAATTTTATCAACTATCCTGACGTCACACACCCCAGCAGCTCGCCGGATGACGTGTGTGTGTGAGATGGACTGACGAATGTTCATCGCGTTCAGACCATCCGACAAATGAACTCGAACGACAGACAGGAAGAGCCGGATTCAGACTTTCAAGTAGGGCGTGTACAGTGTGTCTACAATGCAAATTCTGCGCAAATTAAAACGATCAGCAAGCGACACAAAAAGATAAAAAATACTGTTTTATAAGATTATTGGCTGTAAAAAAGCAGAAGACTCTTTCAGACTCGATCATTCCGTGTAAAGGAAAAACAGAACAAATTCCGGTAAACTAAAACTGTTCTACCAGACAGTGGTGTAGGATGAAAAACGGGCATACTACATGGAGTCCTACATCGGGTAGGTGCATTTCCCTCCATTTACGGCGGTTAAAATAAACCACGCTTTTTCTTCGGCGGAGCCGGCTTTTCAGCTGCACTCTGCGTGCTCGCCGCTTTTTGAACAACTTTACGGGAACTCTTTCTGGTGACCTCACCGGGTGTCTGGCTAGTCGATGTCTGAAAATACAAGAAACACTTTTGAGCTACGCCGTTATCAGCACCTGAAGGTCCAGTTCATGAGGCTTACCTCTGACGATGGGGAGGGCGACGAAGGTGCTGCTGGTGCGACAGTGACTGGAGAAGGTGCGCGGACCTTGACAGGAGAGTGGCCAACGCCGTCCCGAGCCTTCTTAGATTCGGAAGGCTGAGCTTCCGCATCAATCATCTCGGCATCGACGTCCTCTGTTATGTCTATGGAAAACACAGGTGGAAGAGGTAAGATAAATCATATGAATTGGCGGTTGGGCGGACGCCAGACGGATGAACGAAATAGACAGACCCGACAAAAAGACAAGACAGGCAGCAGACAGACAGACAGACAGACAGACAGACAGATCGAAAACCAGATTGATTGACCGACTAAAAGACAATGGATATTAAGGCGTGTTCCGGACCAAATGAAGCCTTACTTTTTTGTTGCTCCAGTAGAAGATCCAATCTCCGCTTCTTGACCATGGAATCAAGCGCCATCAATTTCAAAAAATGAGACGTGTCGGTGATATTAGGCGGCTAGGAACGGACGAAGTATACTGAAAACTTGATCGATCAACAAAACACACCACACCAATAATTACTTGGTAAGTCTTAATGTGGGTTAATGTGAACGCATCTGCGTCAAAAGGTGCAGTTGAAAGATGTTCTGAAAATAAATTTACGAAAGAAGTGAATAGAAGAAAGCACGAGGCAATACCTGTTCTAAGTTTGCAAGTTCAAATGGCTCACTGCGAGAAACCTTCGCGCCGTGGTTCTTGTAATCCTCAATCTCCTTGTCCTTCTTCTCGATTATCCGATAGAGCTCCGCAGTCGTGTCCGTCAGGAAGTGCATGTCGGTGTAAAGTGGCAGCACCAAATGTGCTAAAGGAAACTGTCGAAAATAGAAACCGGACGTGTTGTGTGGCAGGACAGATTGTGAACATGAATTGAATTGAATTGAACTGAATTGAATTGAACTGAATTGAGTCTCCTCGCTTACGCTTTGACGGGTCATGTTCACTTCCCACCGGACCTTCTGGCAGTCAAACTTGAAATCCAACGCAATCTTCCCAACCGGCGCACGACACGATATAAAGCCCAGGATCTTCGTCGGCACCAGCGCACCCCGTTCAATGATGCGTTCCGTAGTAAATCGCCAACAGATATTGGGACACTTCCCACGAACAGCTGCGTCGATGTGATTTAACAGGACATCATCCTCGAATTCCAATCCCTCGTTGAACTCCTACAGTGAAATAGTGAACTATTAAAACCGATCAGTTTAATTAATCAGAATCAACCACTTGAATATTCAGCGGTCAGCAATGTGTATGAAAGTTTGGTTGATTGATCTGTTGTTGATTAGACACTCAGCAAGAGATCAATCAATCACTCGATCGCTTCTTAACATAATTTCTCAATTCCTATTCAAGGCAAATAAACATCGACTCTCAACATAGCTGAAACATGTTACCCATTTTTCAATTTAGTTTTACATTATCATCACCCACAAGTTCAGTCTTCCAATTCAAGCAGTCGAAATCAGTCACTCGAGTATCCAGCGGTCAACAACTGTATAAACAATTGATTGATTGGTTGATTTGTTGATGCTTAAAAGTTCAGCACGAGATCAATCAACCGACCGTTTGTGCAGATTATTCTTCCCATTCAGATTTGAGGTAAATTCACATCGGCTTTTTACATAGCTGAAACATCTTATCCATTTTTAAATTTCACTTTCACATTCCAATCACTATGAGCACTTACTTGAACCTTTTTGGAGATTTCCGGCATGGTTTTTGCCTGCTGATACCACAGTGCGCCGTCGCTCGGATCGAAGGCAAGAAATCGAAATCCGGACGTCTCTTCACCGTCCTCAGATTCCTCAAGGACTGTCAGAATTTTCATCCACAAGCAACGTTCCTCGACCGCGTCGGATTTCTGGGTGGCGGAGAAAAAGGTGCCGAAATGATTGTCGTGTTCCCCGTGCATTGCAGTAGCTGCAGAAACGGTGTGGCAGTGCCATTCTTCCGCCTCGAACTTCGCATCCACAATGCTGGCCTGCTCTGCTGGGGGAACCTTTGTCATTATGGATTGATGGATATTTAAGAGGAGGATGGAAGAAGCAAAGCAGGAGGACGTTTTATTCGCGAAATAAATTTTGGAGATTTTCGCCGGTTCTCTTTTTCCTGTTCCGTTTCAAATGTTCCTTTTGTTCTTTCTTCATTGTTCCGAATTCAAGCACTATTTTGACACTCGTCCGTTAATCGGTCCGATTAATTTTGTTTGTGTTTTCTTTCGACGTCACTCACAGTCAGAACTCTTTTTCATTCCGTGACCACTTACTTGGTCGACGAAGATTAATTTTTACTTGGCAAAATTATCTCACTATCTTTCGCAAAGTTTGTATTATTTTCTTGAGCAGAACTCCGTTCATCCATAAAAGCATATTTAGATTCTCTCTCCGGCGCATGCTGATTGCTGACTGACGACAGGATGCAGTATTTATTTTATGATATTATATTATAATATTATTTATTCGCTACGTTGCTGTGGCATCTTGCAGTATCTCTAAGCCCGCTATTTATTTGCGCCCAAAAAAGGGGAAGTTTATTGTTCAACCAGAGCACCGACAAGTTGACGGCAGTGGGTTTTGTTCGCGGGTGACCCACTGTTGTGGGATGGCGACTTCGTCCGGTAAGTGAATTCGCGTTCTCTTGACTCCCCATGTGACGGTTTTTATAATTAGGCCAAATTTCAGCAGCAAATTATGCATCGCGTGGTGTGTGGGATTCAAGTTTTCTGAGCATCTTTATTATGTGGTGTAATATTTTATGATGTGATAAACTTTCTTCATTGCAATCTTTTTGAAATGTTGTGTTTTGGTGATGGGAACGAATTAATTCCTCTAGACTGATGATTGATTGATCTATTAGATGGTTAGTTTATTTGCAGTGAACGAATTAACTGCTGTAGACTGATGATTGATTGATCTATTAGGTTATTAGTTTGTTTGTAGCGACCGATGGAATCTTTGCCTTCCAGAGTTGCACATTAGGATTTTGTTTTAAGTTAGAATTGCGTTAGACATTTACATTGTAGTGAAATATATTGCTTTGCGTAATAATTTGCAATTTGGATATTCTATGAACCAATTATTAGTGTATAGTTGTACTGGGTATTCAAAGCAATCAGCAGTTGATCGATCACTTGATTAATCTGTCGACTGTGTGACTTTGATATATTATATATGATGTATTATGTTGCTCCTCCTGTTGCGTCCCGGCAGAAAGCAGCGGCGATTTCGACAAAGTGCTAGAGTCGGTCAACCCGTTCGGCAAATACCAAAAGCTCATCCTCAGTACGTATTATGTACCCAGGCGCCACAATTTATCGTCACTGTTATTGTGACCTGCCCACTTTTTGGTTTTATGTCCACAGCGTTCGTTTTCCTGCCGGCTGTCATCCCTGGGAGCTTTCACGGCTTCAATCAGGTACGCACGAACTCTTCCATCGATACCCGTGCCTCGTTATCTGGCTATTTCAGCTGCAATAACTCCTGATCTGGTGTTATCATTCATGTTTCACTCCTGATTGACAGTTCTATCTTTCCCATTCACCAGGTCTTCTTAGCTGCCAAGCCAAAGGACTTTTGGTGCCATCTACCCGATTTCGCTTATCAAGGTACATCCAGTGCATGCGCATTACTGTTCAAATCAGGACGTGACTAAAGTCTGATTTTAAACTAAATTAATAATGATTTTATTCAAAATTAAACCGCTTTTTCCGGGGATTTTTTTAAAATCAAATTTAAAATACAGTCACCGTTGATGAGAAATCTATCTAAACAACACTAATACGCATACATTGACGCATTCCGTCATAGCTTAATAACGGAAACCGTTAAAACGCACCTTTTTTGTAGTGCCGGATCCGGAGGAGCGAAAAAAGTTCGTCCCGCGGCAGTATGGCCCGAAAAACGGTCCCAACGGCACGCACAGCCAGTGCACCATGTACAACGCCACTGAAGAGCTCATCCTGTCCGTGCCGAAGAACCACACGGACTGGTATCTCGCCAACCTCTCCATCGTGCCGTGTCAGAAGGGCTACGAGTTTGATCGGAGCTTCTTCCGCGAGAGCGTCGTGACGGAGTGGAAGGTTCGTCTATGGAAGAAGCGAATCTTTCGCATTATTTGGATTCTTGCTGCTTGTATAATTCGCGTAATTCGTATGATTCGTATGATTCATATGATTAACGTTTTCAGCTGGTATGCGACAAGCAATATTACCCTACCCTTGCCTTGGTGAGTCGAAACTTCCACTCGAATCGAGACAGTTGCTTGTGAAAGACCCTGATGAGATGATTGTGATTTGCAGATAATGCTCATGATGGGTGCGGCCTTAGGCACCCCGGCCTTCGGATGGATCGCGGACCGGCACGGGAGAAAGAACGCATACTTTATCTGCATCTGCGTTCAGCTTTGCGGAGGGATTGCCACGGCGTTTTCGCACAATTTTATAATGTACGGCATTCGGTTCGAGTATCTTTCCTTCTCTGCAGCCCCTGTTTCACATCCCGATCATCTGTCGGTCTGACCGATGGTTTGTCGGTCTAACCGATGGTCGGTCGGTCGGTCTGACCGATGGTCGCTCGGTCTGACCGATGGTCGGTCGGTCTGATCGATGGTCGCTCGGTCTGACCGATGGTCGGTCGGTCTGACTGACAGATGATCGGTCTGTTTGGATTGATCGGTCAAATTTGAAGACGTTGTTTAAACCGCACTATCTGTCTGTGAGTAGTTTGTGGGTTTCTTGAACGGCTTTTTGCATTCAGCCTGTTTGATTTCCGTGATGTCCCAATGTACTGCTCTGATCCTGTGTGAAGGTCATGAAATTGACTGCGTGGGTTCATCCCTTGCTTGTTTTAGGTTCTGTGTGTGCCGCTTCATTGTCGGAGCGACGTATCCTGCGGCATGGTCACTGCCGTTTACCGTCGCAATGGAGATCATAACGCCGAAATACCGCGCGGCATTCGCCACCGCCGCCTCGATATCGTACAACCTCGGTGCGCTGATCGTCGTCGGGATCGCCTATTGGATCCAGAACTGGCGGGAGTTGGCGTTGGCCACTTGTGTGCCGCTCTGCTACGTCTTCGTCTTTTGGTGCTTCATGCCGGAGTCGCCGCGGTGGCTGCTGACGCGCCGCCGCATCCCTGAAGTGCAGTCGTTCCTCTACAAAGTGGCACGCTGCAACAGCACCCGCTTCGAGCCGCAACAAATGGAGAAGATCCTCAAAGAGCACGACAAAGACTGGGACAATATCACCAAGACTAAAAACTACTCCTACCTCGATCTGATTCGATCGCCGAATCTGCGGAAGAAGACTTTCCTCTTGGCGTTCATCAACTGCGCCAATCTGTCGGTGTACCTCGGGCTAAGTTACTATTCGCCGTCACTGGGGACCAATCCCTTTCTGTCGTACACCTTGTCCGTTCTGGTGGAAATCCCAGCTTACCTGTTTGTCTTCCTGGTGGCGGACCGACTGGGTCGGAGACTACCGACGGTTGGGTGTCTGTTGGTGGGAGGAGGGGCTTTACTGGCGACGGCGTTAGTCTCCAGTGACCACTCGAGTACGCTGTTGACGCTGGGTCTCATTGGAAAACTGTGCATCAGTGCGTCCTTTACGTTTGGCGAAATTTACGAGCAGGTAAGAAATCGGTCTACCAAAATATAAAGTAATGAAAAAGGTGCTCTAAAGGCCAGAAGACTGACGCACAGACATGAGACAAACGAACAGATAGACAGAGACAGACAAGCACGCAGGTCGATAGACAGGCAGACAGACAGAAACAAACAAAGACAGACAACAGACAGACAGACAGACAGACAGACAGACAGACAGACAAACAAACAGCATGCAGAGAGACAGAGGCAGGCAGGAAGGCAGACAGATACTGTATAAAGAATTCTAAATCCCATGCATTTATTCAAATTGACTACGGACAAAAGGATGAGAAATAACCGAATTTTCTGAGGTCTTTTATTTTGCCGATAGGAGCTGTTTCCAACTGTTGTTCGAAGTCAAGGCGCCTCCCTCACGCAATACGTCTCCAACGCCGTGGCTTGCGTTTTTCCAGTGGTCAACTACCTCGGCGAAGCCTACATCGCCTACCCTGTGATAATTTTCGGAGCCTTCTCTGTGATCGCCGGTATCTCCGCCTTGTTCCTACCGGAAACGCTGGGCGCCGACCTACCACAGACCCTGCTTGACGGCGAAAACTTCGGGCGTGACATGACCTGGAAGGACGTTTTTCAAGTATGTCCCGCCTGTCCCACCAAGGCACGTACGCCGGAGGTATTAAACAACAAACGCTGCTTCCTATCCGGCGGCGGCGGCCGCGCAGCTGATAATGCCCTCCCGGACGCCCCGGTTGTGACCGGCGCTCAGACCAGTCTCCTCACCGAGACTGGCAACCTTTAAGGCTCACAAATTTTCAATTTTTTTAACTTAAATAATGACTTTTATTTTCAAGGGTTTTTTTTCACGTTTCAAAACTCGTGTCTTGTGTGTCAGTATTTGTACAACATATTTTTTGTCGGTACAAGTATATTTCCTGACTACCTCTTATATTTATTTATTTTTGAAATCAGATGTACAGACTTGGACTGCTTTCTGATTGTATTTTACTTTCAAGTATTTTTGTGCAAGTTACCATGGCGTTGAAGGAGTGTCAGATCGAACCTTATCGTAACTCTTAACTGAGAGAAATCCCGCGACAGTGCTGACGCCTGTCGTCGAGTTCGCTGCGAAACTACTTCCGCTAATTCGTCTCGAAACTTTCGATTCATCACGTGGTACTCCCATTTGGATGCTCCGGCTACTGATGCCGGGATAAACCGACTTTATTGCGGAACCGTTTCCAGCTGGTGCCGCTGAATTGATTTTATCGAGCTGTGTGTCGCACAGTCAGTCAGCCTGTTAAGCTGCCTCACGCTCCCTGTGTTGTTTTCTCTTCCCGAAAAAAGGGGAGATTTTGTTTCCTCGTTTTATGCACCGCACACAACCCCGTTTTTCCATTTATTCCGGGATTTGCAATTCTTTTTTCACGCACACAGTGTGCGGATTTGGGATTTGTCTGACGGGTGTCTGCCTTCCTGGGTGTGGATCGCTGGTGCTGTTAGACGGCTAATGGTCTAGAACGGTGCGGCGCGCCCAAGGAGTTTCCCGATGCTGCCGCCAGCGTGGAGCGAAGAAGGAAACTCGTAGCGTGTGGCGCGCAGCAGATGGACGCGGCGGAGAGGGAAATGGAGGAACCGGAGGGCACGACCACGGATGATGCTCTTAGGAAAGTGGGATCCTTTGGGAAATATCAGCGGCTGATTGTTTTCTTCATCATTCTGCCGGCAATTGTTCCATCGGCATTCCATTCCTTCAACCAGGTATGTGGGGAGGAATCATTTTTGTTTTTGTCTCTGTGGGTCTGTGTGGTTTTCTCTTTGAAACTGTCTGTCTGTCTGTCTGTCTTTCTATCTGTCTATCTGCCTGTCTGCCTGTCCGCCTGTCCGTCAATTTGTCTGTCTGTGTTTGTATGTCTGTATGTCTGACTGTCTGTCTGCCTCCCTGTCTGTCTGTCTGTCTGCCTTCCTTCCTGCCTGTCTGTGATTTGTCTGCCTGCTTGCTTGTTTGCCTGTTTGTTTGTTTGAAAGTTTGTTTGTTTGTCGCTCTTCTGTATATTATTGGAGAATTGACGGAAATTTTGTTATCTACAGATGTTCATAGCGGCCGTTCCTGGAGATTTCCACTGCCGTCTGCCTCCAACCTTGGATCGCTACAATCTGACTGCTGCGCAAATACAATCACTCCTTCCGAATGCGCCGGAAGGAGAGGGCAAGGATCAGTGCCACATGTATGATTTTGATTACAACTTTGTGATATCGTTCGACAACGACAAGGGGACCCATGTTATCAATCAAACCATTCCTCCGGATCACCGGCAAATTGAGTGCATTTACGGATATGAGTATGACCGATCGATCTACAACAGCTCCATCGTTACTGAATGGTACATTGAAGATTTATTGTTTTGCCAACTGTACCTTCGTACTATTTTTTTGCATGTCTGTTTGTCTGTCTGTCTGTCTGTCTGTCTGTCTGTCTGTCTGTCTGTCTCTTTGTCTATCTCTTTGTCTGTATGCCTGCCTCCCTGCCTCCCTGCCTGCCTGCCTGCCTGCCTACCTACCTGCCTGCCCATCCGTATGTCTGTTCATCTGTTTGACGGTCGGTCGGACTGTCTATCTGTCTGTCTTTCTTTGCTGGTCTTCCATTTTTGCCCATTGGTCTGCCATTAGTCAGCTTGGTTGACTATTGGCATATCTGACTTTTGCCGTAGCTACTTGTTTGTTTCCCTGTCCAGTTGTTCCAAAGATAATAGCCTTGTGTTGCCTTTCAGGGATCTTGTGTGTGATAAAAGTTTTCATCCGACATTGGCGTTGGTAAGTGTGAAGTCATTAGTCATTACCCCGGCTGGTAACCCAATTTAATGCTCTCGCTCCGACGACTCCCAGGTGCTCCTCTCGATCGGCGAAGTCCTCGGCACCCCGGTTTTCGGCTACTTATCCGATCAAATTGGCCGGAAGAGGCCCTACCTTGCGTGTTTCGTCATCCAGCTCATTTTCGGCGTGGCCACTGCGTACGCCCCAAACTTCCCGGTGTTCTGCGTGTTTCGCATCATCGTCGGCGGCACCTACGGCGCCATATACAGCCTCCCCTTCATCTTGGCCTTGGAGATTGTGGGGCCGGAGCATCGCGCCACAGTGTCGGTTCTCTGCTCCATCACCTACAGCCTGGGGAATATCGGTCTGGCAGGCATTGCATATTTAGTGCGAGATTGGCAGGCATTGGCATTGTACACTTCCGCTCCGTTGAGCGTGGTGGGACTCGCTTGGGTATTTATACCCGAAAGGTACATCTGTGTGTGTGTTTATGTGTGGGAAGGTGTTCGGTGGTGTTTAAATATTTATCTTTAGTTAATGGTATCCTTACATGTTTTTTTTGGTTACCCAGTCCGCGATGGCTCATCGCGAGGGGACGTGTCGAGGAGGCGAAGGGTTTCTTTCGAAAGGCTGCGAAACTCAATGGGGTTACAATTGACCAAACTTTTCTCGGTAAGTGGCCCGAGTTTACTTGTCCGATCTACAATTATGCAGACAATATTGATGAGAGACCGGTTGGCAAGCAGGCAAACCGACAGACAGACAGGCATACAGATAGACAGACAGACAGGCATACAGGCATACAGATAGACAGACAGACAGACAAACAGGCATACAGATAGACAGACAGACAGACAGGCATACAGATAGACAGACAGACAGGCATACAGATAGACAGACAGACAGAGCAGACAGAGCAGACCTTCAAAAGTAAAAGCACTACATGGCGTCTAATTGCATTCTATTCTTAGATAGTCTCGGTAAAGAGGAGATCCAGCAGCAGCGGTTGTCACCTCCGGGGAAGCGACACACTTTTCTGGACCTCTTCAAGACACCAAACCTCCGTCGAAACACTCTTCTGCTGACGTTCGTTAACTTTGGTAATCTGGCCGTTTACAGCGGGCTTAGCTACTACGGACCGGCTCTATCTCCCGCTCCCCATCTCTCCTTTTTCCTCTCCGGCTTGGTGGAGCTTCCGGGCTACCTGTTTGTGCAGTTCACGGCGGATCGATTCGGTCGGCGGATGCCGCAGATCTCATGCATGCTGGTTGGCGGGATGGCCTGCATCGCGGCGGTAACGGTGCCGGAGAGCTCACCGAGTGTTTTCATGGTGTTTTGCTTGGTGGGCAAGCTA